>RJWM01015505.1:0-46776 GCA_004363535.1 Dasyprocta punctata
TGCCTGGGTCAATTATGTAGCTCTTTGGTAAAGCATTTGCCTGGCATGTTTGAGGCCGTGGACTTAATCCCCAGTTATATATATCTATATATATCGTTAACTTTTTTTTTTTTTTTTGGTCTTTTTGAGACAGAGTCTTGCTAAACAGTTCAGGCTGGCCTTGAGCTTACTTTGTAGCCCAGTCTGGTCTCGAACTCTCCAGGATCCTCCTGCCTCAGCCTCCTGAGTGCAAGTATTACAGGTATACTCACCACACCCAGCTCACGTTAACCATTTTAAATGTATGGCTCTGTGGCATTAAGCACATTCACACCTGTCTGCAGCTATCATTGCCAGAACATTTTCAGCCTTCCAAACTGAAACTGTGCCCATTAAACCCTGACTCCTCATTCTCATTGCCCTCCAGCTGTTGGTAACCACCGTGCTCCTACCCCTTAGCTTTAGGAATCTGATTCTTCAAGGAACCTCATAGAAATGTAGGCTTATAGTAGTCATCTTTTGTTTGGAATAATGTTTCCAAAGTTCATCCAGGTTTGTGTGCATTAGTTAGCTTTCCATTACTGTAACAAATACTTGAATTAATAACAGTGTAACAAGCGCAGGTTTGTTCTAGCTGGCAGTCCAGGGCTTTCAGTCTGTGTTTGCCTGGCCTCACCACTCTGGCCTGTGGTAAGGCAGCAAATCATGGCTCACCTTACAGCCTGGATGCAAAAGGGAGAGAGGCAGGAAGAGGCCAGGATCCTGTTCTTGTGCGATTCAAGGGTTCAAACCCCAATGACTTAAAACCTACCTCTAGACCCCACCATTTCCTTTTAATACATGAGCCTGGGTAGAGGGTGTTGTAGATCTCAAGTATGGCATTGCAGCATACGTGAAAATCTTGTTTCCTCTAAAGGCTGCAGAATGTGCCCCTGCAGGTCCATTTCATTCTGTCTGTCCATTCTCCCATCAGTGCATACCAGGGCGCATAACACTGCTGTGCAGGTGGATGCCCAGGTGTCTGGCCCCCAGCAGTATATCTTGCGACTATGTATCCAGATGCAGAATTGCCCCATTCTGTGCTAATTCTAAGGACATTTTACTTTCAGAAGGTACAAGTTGATGTTCAAGCTATTGTTTGTGTTCCTTACTTAAAGTAAATCTTTAAAGGCTTGGCAGGAAAAGTGAGTTTTCAGTATGGATTTCTAATAACATTTATTGTCTAGAGCTGCTTCGTGATTTTCAATCACAAGAGTATTGAGAAATGTCCTTTGGTCTATAGAAGGTTGGTAATTTGATAAGTGGCGCCAAATAAAGAATTAGAAAATGCTCGTTTCTAAAATAAACCAATACTAAGAGGGCCTATGGCACAGAGAAAGTTTAGAATGAATTAATCCTTGGGCTACAACGCGAGCGCAAGGTCGGCCTGAGCTGCATAGTGCGACCCTGCCTCAAAAAACCAGGCCTGGGAGTTTGGCTCAGTGCCTTAAGCGCCTGCCCTGGCAGGCGCGAGGTTGTGAGTTCAATCCCCGGTGCCGCAAAAAAAAAAAAAAAAAAAAAAAAGAATGAATTAATCCAAGACATCACCTGACAAACGGGTATTCAGGGACTAGGCAAGCTCCTTGGTACATTTCTGTTCTCCTTTAACCTTTCCCCTGCTCTTTTACCAAACAACGCCTTAGAGTCTCATCGGCTACACAGGTTTCGGGCAAGATCCTACCTTACATCTGGAATTCTTTACTTATGTATCCTTAAAAACAAAATTTTCTGTTGCAAGTAAGAAAATAAATAATTGAAATAGAAATCTAACAAGTTATTAAGAAAATTTAAAGGTTTTTATAAAAGCATCAAGAAAAAACTGACATGTTTCTAGACTACTGAATCAGTAACTTCTTTCTTCCTTTCTGCCTCTCTCTTTGTTTCTGTCTGTGTCTCTCTCTCTCTCTCTCTCTACTTTCTTTTCATAGTCCTAGAAATTGAAGCCAGAGCATCTTTGCACTGAGTTACATCCCCAGCACTTTTCTTATTTTATTTTATTTTATTTTATTTTATTTTATTTTTAAATTTTGACACAAGTTCTCCCTGAATTGCCTGGGCTGGGCTCAAACTTGCAGTCCTTCTGCCTCAGCCTCCCAGAGTGCTGGGGTTACACGTGAGCACCACCACAGTTGGCATAAGGCCATAACTTTAATCATGTCTGTATGCACAGAATACAGTATTATAGTGCACACCTATAGAATGCTATAGTAGCTGGGCGTGGTGGTAAATGCCTGTAATCCAGCTCTCGGGAAGCTGAGGCAGGAGGATCATTGCAAGTCTGAGACCAGCCTGGGATACAGAGCGAGTTCAAGGTCAGCTTGAACTGCATAGTGAGCCCCTGTCTCAAAAAACAGGGTCAGGGATTTAGCTCAGTGGCTTAAGCGCCTGCCTGGCAGGCATGAGGTTGTGAGTTCGATCCCTGGTACCAAAGAAAAAAAAAGAATGCTATAGTGCTCTTATTTTAGTAGTTCAAGTTAATGCAGTGGATTTGAACTTCAAAAGGTGAAACAAAACAAAATAACCTTTTTGTCAAAGTCAGAAAAATGAGTACCCGAAATGTATATGTTGATTAACCAGTAGCTTTAGAATGTATGGAGCTACCGAAAGAAACTGCATTTATTTTCTAAAAAGTAAGACCAACTTTAGAGATAAGGCAAACGCTGTAAAATAAAAGATGATTCTGGAAGTAACAGTAGCAGAGTGACACAGGCCATGTTGAAATGATAACCGGCGAGGGAGAGAATGGAATCATCATCAGTATATCTGATACGGGTGACTGTAAAGGAACAAGCCCTGAACCCTGAGGCCGAGGCAGGAAGATTGTAAATTCAAGGCCAGCCTGAGCCACATAGTGACCCCATGTCTTTTTTTTTTTTTCCAAATCCATTTTATTCATAGATAAAAAGAAAGAAAAAGAAGAAGAAGAAAAGAAAACTTATGACAAAATTTTAAAGTACATCAATTGGGGCTAACAGTGGTACATATATTGCACATTGCCATCCCCAAATCATTCACCCAGAGCACCAGACATCTGCCTTCAATTGTCCAAACAATACCAGTACAAATCTTTCTCTTCAGCGAACTCAGAGGAATCAGTAGTATAGCTATCTTAACTATTTTTATGTACATATACATATGTTTTTTCTTTCAACTTGCCACACTAATGAAACAATACGATGTGACACCATGTCTTTAAAAAGAATTAATACTTCCAGTTCTTAAATGAGGTGGAAATGAGCTCTTGAATGAGATGGTGCTGAAGAAGGGGTTTCTAGCATTTAAGGGGGCCATATATAATATGAGAACTAAATCAAATTCAATGGTTAAGTTCAATGTTGACCTTATGGGGATGATTTGATTCTTGATTTGGTTCTTGTACAATTTGATTTGCAACCAGAATCATGGAGAGAATTAAGTTCATGAACCAAGGTACCACTGTAGAGTCAGATTTTCAGTGAAATCTACAGGTGATACTAATAGGAACTAATCCTTATGAGAACAAAGGGTTGACATAATAGGAGCTAAGAGCTATAGCTACAGACAACAACATAATGAAATTTACTCATTTAAAGGAGGGGAGTGTAGAAACAGAAAAATCTTGTTTAAGGGTAGGTGTGTGGCTCAGTGTAGAGCACTTGCCTAGCATTCTTGATCCTCAGCACTGGAAAATGAATGAATAAATAAACAAATAATTATTTTTAATGCTATACAGATATGCAGCAAGTGTGCAGAACCAAGGAAGAAATTAGTACATTATTGAGTTGTGAAAGCTGGGTGAGGTAGCACATGCCTGTAATCCCAGTACTGGAGAGGCCGAGGCAGGAGGATCAAGTTCAAGGCCAGCCTGGGCTACAAAGTGAGTTCAAGGCCAGCCTGGGCTACAGAGTGAGTTCAAGGCCAGCCTGAGCTATATAGTGAGACCCAGCCTCATAAAAAGGAAAGAAAAGAAAAAGAAGAAATAAGACAACAAAGTAGATAAAAATATGTGACTGATAGGAAAACAGACAAAAGCTAATTTGAGTCCAACACAGACACTGTTGCCCTGTGGGCAGGGTCGTTTGATCTGCAGATGTCCAAGGGAGCCTCAGCAGCAGCAGCAGAGGAGGTGGGACATTTAGGGTGAGCCAGGTGACAAAGAGGTACAGAGGCTGAAAGAGCTAAGAGAGAGCAAGTGACAGGCTTGAGACCACGTAAGAAAGAAGACATGAGGGACAGCAGGTGTGAGATGTCACAGGCATGCTGGAGCATTGTGAAGAGAAATAGTCTTGGTCCAGAAGTTCTTCCTATAAAGATAGGGGCTGATTCCCCAGGGAACCATGAGGCTGCCATTACTCTGGATTTCAGGTGAATTTAAGGTTTGGAGAAAGAACTTAGGGACTTTGTAAGAACAAGAGAAATGAAAGATTTATTGATTGATTGATTGATTTGTACCAGGGATCAAATTCTCAACCTCGCACCTACCAGGAAGGCACTTAGGCCACTCATTTCTAAATAATTACAATGTCTTGTATCTTTTTTTTTTTTTTTTTTTTTTGAGTCAGGGTCTTGCTGTGCGTTTAGACTGGTCTTGACCTCACTATGTAGCCCAGGCTAGTCATTAAATATGCTGTGATTCTCCTATCTCAGGCCCCCAAGTTCTGGAGTTATAGGCTCATGCCACCACACCTGGTTAAAATAACAGCTGGCATACCTGGGTGGGACTCAAACTGCCAACCTTTCAGTTAGCAGCCAAACACGCTAATTGATTGTGCCAAAATGTCTGACCTGCAGTGAAGAGCAGGGATGCAGTGACCTCTCCCTAGTGCTCTGTGCGTTGGTCTGGGCTGGAGTTGCCAGCCTTATAAGAGGGCAGTTCCTTCGCACTCCAGGGGGAAGCAGATGACAGAGTTATTTCATTGCTCCCTTTGTACACTGGCAATGAAGCTAACGTGGTAGATAGGCAAACATGAGTTTACTACAGCATGCCAGGCCTTCAGCAGTAAGTTTTGAAATTGCAGAGCTTTAAAAAGGAGTTTAAAACCATGCATGGTGGCCCACAGCTGTGATCCCAGCACTTGGGAGGCTGAGGCAGGAGGATCACTGAGATTTCCAGGCCAGCCTGGGCTACATAGTGAGACGCTGTCTCAAAAAAAAAAAAAAAAAAAAAAAAAAGAGAGAGAGAGAAGTTTGAAATATTAAAAAGCAAAATACCTCTGGCCGGGTTTTGAGAATTCTAAACTAAGATCCCATGGGAAAAGTTTACTTGCAGGGAAGCAAGTCGCGAGGATGAGGTCCCCTGCCAAACCTTGGAGAGCATCTGTTTGTTGATCAACCTGTCTAGAAGCTTTCTCTGGGCCTCCTAGCAACAGGCCAGTTTGGGACAAGTGCTCTGTCCCACTTCTATTTTAGGAAGGTTCTTGACGGGATCTGGTGACAGAAGAGCACTTGGCAAAGTGACCAAGGAAAGAAACTTCGATGTTGTGTATGCTTCCTGTTGCAGAAGCTTCTTATAGCTCTCAGGCCGTTTTTATCTTCGTAACCCACTAAAATATGATCTCCCTGATGTCACGGTTGGAACAGTAGCTCGGATACTGGGGATTACTTAGGCAGAAAAACATCTTGGTAGGAAATGTCAGTGCTTAAGGTATTAGGGTGAACTGATAAGCCGATGTGGGTTTTGTTTCATTTTGTTTTTGTTTCACGTTTTTTTGAGTCAGTCTCGCTATGTAGCTCAGGCTGGTCTCAGACTTGCTATATAGTGTGGGCTGGTTTTAAACTCTCCATTCTCCTGCCTCAGCCTCCCCAGTGCTGGGATTACAAGCATGCATCACCACACCTGGCTCTGATTTTTCTTTTTCCTTTTTTTTTTTTTTTTGCTGTTGCACAAATTATGAATCCCGAATTGGCTCACTTACCCCTAGACAGTGACTAAAGATTGATTAGTCCTGTTTAATTTTTTCCTAAATTTGGGATTTGGGGATTTTTTAGAAGGCTATTCTACTGTAATTGGGCCAGTGATGGTAATGAGAAGATGAGGATGGTTCTGAGCACTGTGAGGCAGGTCTCTATTTTCTGTACCACCTGTTTCTCCATGGCTGTGGAGAACCTACAACCTGCAAACCCCACGATGCAAGCTGGTTCCAAATGTACTACAGGATTTCTTTGTACCGGGGATTGAAATCATGACCTTGCACTTGCCAGGCAGGCGCTTATGCCGCTGAGCTAAATTCCTGGCCCACTACAGGATTTCTTAAAACCACACCTTGTCAACTTTCACCTTGGATACAGAATCTCATTGTTCACTGCAGTGGTGTACTGTATGTTTGGACAACAGAATGGTAGATGACAGCACAGCAGAAAATTAGAAATTTAGCAATGCCATATTAAATTTCTGTGGAAAAACTGCTTTGTAGCATTCTGTAAGAAAAAGCTGGTGGGGGCCGGAGATTTAGCTCAGTGGCCTAAGTACCTGCCTGGCAGGGGCAAGGTTGTGAGTTCGATCCCTGGTACCAAAAAGAAAAAAAAGAAAAAACTGGTGGAAGGGCAGCTTCTGTTCAAGTATGTTGTCTAAAGGACTTCAGATCCTGCAGCATAGATCAGGCTGTCAAGTCTCTTGCAGCCAAAGAATCCAGACAGATTTCTTAAACTTCTCATTCACAGTTTAAAAGGAAATGATTGGATCCCTATTAATTGGATGAAGGAATATCTGCATTATGCTACCTTTGTGTAAGAGAGAAAAAATAAAAATGTATGCCTATATCTGCTCAAAATGTATGCCTATATGTGTGCAGGAAGAATCAGCTGGATATCAGTGAGGTTCATTACTTACAGTGTGTTCACAGACTGGAGTGAAAACAGCAGGATATAGGAAGGCAGCATCTGCAGATGTTTGTTAGTATAACTCTTACTTTTGGAACTAGGTTAATGTTTCATATATGCAAGTAGTAAACATATGTATAGTGAATAAGATTGGGAGGATGTTAACACTGAATTCCAACAGAAACAAAAGGAGCAAATTGTATTTCAAATGAAAAGTAGAACCGTCCTGATAGGGCTCAGAGAAACTGACCTAGGACCTTTAGAACACAGTATTTGGACTGCATATCCTCAGGCTAAGCACAATTCTTTTTTCAAAAAAAAAAAGGTATTAAACTCTAGTTTATAGGCTTCTTTTTCTCAGAGGAATAAGTTATTTCTGTGCATTGTAGCATTAAGCAAATAAGTAAATATAGATAATAAGCCGATTTCTCACTATGGACAGAAGAAAGTTTCAGATATGGAAAGGAGAATGGATTTAAGGTATCTTGTGGGTTAAATTCAATCAGTACGAACCTGTGGATGTTAACTTGGATATGGTTTTATATAGTGTGTGTATATAAATCTTAATGTTTTCTTTCCTTTTATCTTTTTCTTTCCTTTATCCGTCCAACCCCTCCCTTCCTCACTTCCTAACCTACCTTCCTTCCTTCCTTCTTTCTTTCCATAAGAGCCAGGGTCTCATTATGTTGCCCAGACTGGCCTTGAGCCGTTGAACTCAAGTGATTCTCCTGCCTCAGTCTCCCAATTAGCTGGGACTAGAGTCGCACACCGCTGCTCCTGCCCGTAGATCTCCTTCTTACCCCTTTATTCTGGGAGAGCCTGGAAGCAGTGACGCATATGGATCAGTTAACACACAGTGCCTTCCTAGACCTTGGTTTCCAAACACTGTTCTTTACCAAAAGCACAGGTAACCATTGGAGAAGTGACTGGTTCCAGGGTGGGATAGGGAAGAGCAAGATGAGTCTGGAATATCTTATTCTATCATAAAGGAAAGAACTGATTGAAGAATTACACAGACTTGTCTAAAGGACCAGAAGTGAGCTTGAAGGGACTTCCATAACCAAACCTGTGTCGTCTGAGCACCACAGTAAATTATGATAGTGGAGAGTTATATAATCTTGGAATAAATGGAGAACCCATGAATCCACCAGATGTAAATAAATAAATAAATAAATAAGAAGGAAATGCTCCTTTTATTGTAGAAATTCAACTTATAAATGTAAGTAAAATGATATAATTAGAAAAAGGTCACCATTTGGCAAAACCATTGCATTGTTATTGCTTCTGGCAGAGACTATTGATAGACGCTGAATTAGCAAATAGAAGCTTGAGGAGTAACAGTGTATTCCCACAGCCTCAAGCTGCCTCCCCACATGACACTTGCTGACTGTGAAGGGTGACTGCACAGTGGAAACCCCAGCAGGTTCACCTTAACCAAACAAACAAAATTAACATCAGCACCGGCTAATCCACAGCCAGGGCCTCCTGATGTGGGATAGGAAGGGATCATCGCTTTTGTGATAATCCTGCCCAGCGTGCATAACCTGAATCTAATCATGAGAAATCATCAAACTCAATTTGAAGCATATTCTACAAAGTAACCTGTACTTTCTTAAAATCACAAAACAAAACAAAGGCTCAGGAACTCCTTCAGATTGAGAGACTAGAGTCAGGACAGCTGAATGCAGTGTGTGATCCTGGCTTCTCTCTTGTTGTAAAGGAGGCATTATTGGTGAACTCTTGGTGGGATCTGTAGATTACAGTATAATATCAATTTTAATTTACAGGTTTGTTCATTATATTGTTGTTATGTAAACACATTCCTTAGTTTTAGGAGCTATACCATGTGGAGGATAAATGATCATCATGTCTACAACTAACTTTAAAGGAAGTCTAGAAAACAATCCTGTATATTACATGTGTGTCTATGTCTAGGGAGGGGAGGGGAGGGAGGGAATTCCTAATTGAGAACAAATGTAGGTGAAGATCATTTGAGAATTATTTGTTATTATAACTTTTTGGTAAATTTGAAATCACATCAAACTTTTTAAAAATTAAAATCTAGCCAGGTGTGGTGGTGCACTCCTGTAATCCCAGCACTTGGGAGGCTGAGGCAGGAGGATCATTGCAAGTTTGAGACCAGCCTGGGCTACAAAGTGAGCCCAAGCCCAGCCTAAACTGTATAGTGAGATCCTGTCTCAAAAAGACAAAATAATAATAATAATAATAATAAAATAAAATCTTCCAATAAAACCTCAACAACTCAGAGAATGAAAGCCTTTGCTCAGTGACATTGGAATACTGGTTTTGGAGAGAACTGTCCAAGACAGGCATGTGGTACACTTCTGTACCGCCTTTCCAATACCTTTTGGAACTTTTTTGTTTTATTTTAGAGGATGGACTGCTGTCTATTAAAAAGCTTTTTAGTTTAGCTAAATACAACTAAAATGAGCGTGAATATGCATTTCCACTTTGTAGGTAGAAGGTTTCTTCTAGATTCCTGTGATGATGGTCTGCAGGGTTTATGACTTGGGTCTCTAATTCATTCCAAACATGTGATAACAATGCATAAAATTTTTGAAAGAGAAAATTGAAGGAACATATGTGTAAAACCAGTCTAAATTCCTCTGTGGACTGGGAACTAAACATGGCCACAGGGGAGTGAATGAGACAGAAACTGTAGCCTCCAGTGCTCGCATCAGGCAGCGCAGGCAGAGATGACCAAGGGCTCGTTTCTTGGGGATCGGGGGACGAGAACCGTCACGATGAGCAGGAGACTGGCTCCGGTCTCTTCTACCCCACCTCTTGGAGGGAGACTCAGACACAATTATGACTACTACCTAGGAAACAGCTTACAAAACCCCCAGGGGTCTGTGAGGAAGTAGTGCTCCTACATTCAGGATTTCAGTGATCCTTGATCATATCCCAGTCGTATGTATAAGGATATGGTGAAATTTGATTACACATTGCGAGTTAAAGGGCTAGCAATTGCAAAATAAACTAGATATAGTATTATGTTGCATTTCTTGATGAATGGTAAAACCATCCTTGTATAGGATTTTTTTTTTTTTTGATGGGGAGTCAAAATATTGCTGGGCATGATGACACCTGCTTGTAATCCTACCTACTCAAGAGACTGAGACAGGAGGATCACAGTTTCCAGGCCTGCCTGGGCAGTCAGTGAGATTCTGTCTCAAAAATTAAAAAAAAAAAAAAAAAAAGAAAAAAAATTTTTTTAAAGCAGGGGTGGTGTTCTGGGGATGTAGCTCAGAGATAGAGTACTCACCTAGCATGCATGTGTGAGGCCCTAAGTTCAGTCCCTAGCACTGAAAAAACCGAAGAATACTACCAAAAAGTGAAAAGACAACTACCAAAGAATACTACCAAGAAGTGAAAAGACAACCTACAGGATAAGAAAAAATGATATGGAAATCACATATGTGATAAGGAATTGATACCTAGAATAAATAGGTAAAGAGCTCCTACAACTCAATAACAACAAAACAGACAGCCCAATTTAAAAATGGCCAGGGTTAGGGATGTGGCTTGGTTGTAGAAAGTTTGCCTAGCAAGCATAAGCCCTGGGTTGTGTCCTCAGTACTATTTAAAAAAGGAGGGAGAGGGAGAGAGTGGAGGGGAAAGAAGAGAAAGAAAAAGAAGAAGGACTTGAACAAGACATTTTTCCAAATTTATAAATGGGCAATGAGCACATGAAAAGATGCTCATTCAGTGTCATTACTCATTGAGGAAATGCAAATCAGAACAGTGAAACGCCACTTCATACTACTAGATTGACCAGGAAGGAAGGAAAAGTAGCACATGTTGATGAGGATTTGGAGAACCTGGAACCATCATGAATTCCAGTGAGAAATAAAACAGGACAGCCATTCTGGAAGACAGCTTGGTGGTTTCTCAAAAGGTTAAACATAGAGCTGCCACCTGACCCTTGGATAGAGGTATGCATCCAAGAGAACTGAAAGCCAGTCTGGAAGAGATTCTTGTGCACTGATGGTGATAGCATTCTTCACAGTAGTCAAAAGGCAAGAGTAACCCAAATGTTCATCAACAGGTGAAGGGATAAGCAAGGTCCCCCATGCATACGATGGAATATTCTTCATCCTTGAGAAGAATCATAATACATGCCACAGTATGTGTAGACGGTGTGACTGTTATCCTTAGTGAAATAAGCCAGATATACAAGGGCAAATATTGTATGATCCACTTAAATGGGGTACATAGACTAGGCAGATTTACACAGACAGGAAGTAGAGTAGTGGTTAGTAGGTCTAGTGGGAAGCTGGAAACGGATATTATTGCTTAATGAATATATGGATTTTTTTGGAGATGATGAAAAAGTTTAGGGTAAAATGGTGATGGTTGCACAGCATTGTGAATATATTTAATGCCATTAAACTGCACACTTAGAAATAGCTAAAGTGATAAAAATTATATTTTATCATATTAAAATTTTTATCTGAGATAGGAGTGTAGCTTAATGGGAGGGTGCTTGCCTAACACGTGAAGCCCTGGGTTCAACCCTTGACACCAGGGTGAAAAAAAGTTTTCTATTTTTAAAAAAATTAGAGGTTAATTTTTTAAAAAGTAATGTTAACAATGTGCGTAAGTTACCTAAAGTGAATTTTGGACCTTGTTTTAGGGAATAAATAGTTTTAAACATTTTGTAAAAATGTATAGATAAGAGTCAGGCTAGGTGGCATACACCTGTAGTCCCAGCACTTTGGGAGATTGAGGCAAGAGGATCACAAGTTTGAGCCCAGCCTGGGCAACTTAGCAAGACCTTATCTCAAAATAAAAAATAAAAAGAACTAGGCATATAATTTAGTGCAGAGACCCTAGGTTCAGTTTCCAGTACCGAAAATAAAATAAGTATGGATAAATACATTACATTTCTAAGAGGAATATTGAAAGATTATAGATTTTCTTTATAGCTTGTATACTAACAAAGCAGGTACAGAAAATTCCTTTAGACTTCACTAGTACAACAGAAAGCAGAAAAAGTGGGGAAAAGGCAGAGAAAAACAGTTCACTGGAAAGATAAAATTAGGTGTCAGAAATCAATTAAATACAATAAAAAGTCACTTACTACTGCACAGAGACTGTGAGGTTAAGTAGAGAAACAGAGTGATCTGGAAAAGTTAAAATTAAAAGCATAGAAATAGATATGCCAGGAAAATACTAATAAAAAAAGTCAATATTGCAATATTACAATACAGACATCAGACTAAAGACCAGGCTTTAAAAAAAAAAAAATGACCTAAGGACTGGGGATTTAGCTTAGTGGCATAAGTGCCTGCCTGGCAAGTGAGAGGTCATAAGTTTGATCCCCAGTACCAAAAAAAAAAAAAAAAAAAAAAAAAAAAAAAAAAAAAAAAAAAAAAAAAAAAAAAAAAAAAAAAAAAAAAAAAAAAAAAAAAAAAAAAAAAAAAGACATAAAACATAGACTTTGGGTATTTTCAGTATGAACAGCTGCAAAGATTCATTCCACCTGATATTACCTATTTTTTTTCTTATCTTTCTAAGTAAACTACCACAAATATTTACGCAGTGTCTGCGTGTTAGGTAACACAGTAGAGACAAAGATGAATGTGACCTACTTACTCCATAAAGCTTGCAGTCTGGTAGCAGAAAGAAGCCCAGGAACTTTAAAACAAGAAAGCAATTTGTATCTTAGAGTACAAGTGAGAGTTGATAGGAATCAGGGAAAAAAAACTATGCAAAACGTGGCATTGAGATGGTTTTTAAATCTACACAAGGGTGTGGTTTCATTGTGGTTTAGCTCTTTTGCAGTTTAGACCACCAGCCTTTCCTCTTCAGGAAGGCGGCATGCTGCGGGTCTGCTTCTTTACTGGCTCGTTTCATAAATTCAGGCTACAGTGTTATCAAGTCAGCCTTCATTTGCTACAGGGTGGCCCGCCCCATTTACCTGGAACGGCTCATTTGCTGTAGTTTCCATTAGCCTTGCACAAAACAGCAAGGGTAAGTTCATGCTTTCATGGCTTTGGGAAAACTTCTCTTCTGTCATAATCTTTTGCCAGACATTGTTCTCTTACTTTTCGTAGTGCCTTCAAGGTAGATTTCTATGCTAGCGTTCCATGAGAAAGGAAGGGTAGATAATTTAAATTTTCATGACAACACTGTTAATATTAAAGAGGCTGATTGTTTTTTTTTTCCTAAAGAGGAGGCTTATTTTATCCCAAATGGTACATGCTGTGTGTTACAAACTGTAGATGCTTTTCCCTGAAGTTGGTGTGGGTGAGGGGAAATGGAATGGTTGGCTTCTAAAATTTGTTCCTTTTCATTTCAGAGATTCTGACAGCCTTCCCCCATACACACATACACACACACTGCCTTTAAATGAAAACTGGCATTTGGAATTACCAGGTCCTGCCACGCCTTGCCATCTTCAGTAAGGTCTTCTCCACAACCATTAACATGTTTTCCACTCATGATTTACTTGTCAGGAAAGTCAGGAGTTTTCTGGAACCCGAAGTCTGCGTGGTGGGGATGATTACTGGATAATCACCTATTCTTCTGTGGAATTTCCATTTTTAGACTACACCAGACTCCTGGACCTTTCTTTCTTTGGCAGGAAAACCCAAAGTCCAGGGAGTGTGTTTTTTCCCTTCCCTGGCCGGTTTAAACAATGACTCACTTGGGCCTCACGGCTCTGCTTCACACTCTCACCGAGGGGCGACCTTCTGCCCTCTTCCTATTTGCCCTTGGCGGCCCTTTTATCCAGAATTTGTCTCTGGGTTATCTCAGAGGAGCGCAGAACCACCCCCATGCTTGACAGGCCATCCAGTTGTGTCCCCATAAGCCATGACATGCTATCAGGCTGGGGACTATAGAGAATGTACTGGGGACGATAATAGGGAGGCAAGTTCAGAAAAATAGGAGTGCCAGGCATGGTGGCACATGCTTTTAATCCCAGCACTAGGGAGGTTGAGGCAGGAGGATGGTTGTGAGTTTGAGACCAGCCTGAATTGCATAGTGAGACCCTGTCTCAAAAAAAAAAAAAAAAAAAAATAGGGCTGGGTATTTAGCTCAATGGTATAAGCACCTCCCTGGCAGGCACAAGGTTGTAAGTTTGACCCTCGAGATCAAAAACAAACAAACAAAAAAAACCCCTAGAATAGGAGTGCCAGTGTCACCCAGGTAATGACTGAAAGAGCATCCCATTTTGGAGGTGCTCTGGTGCTGGTGCTGCCTCCTTAGGGTGTATGTGTTGGCGAGGAAGCCCTTAGAGGAGCTGGACTCCATGTTTCCGGAGGGAGGAGGTTGTAGGAAGAGACTTCCTGTAGAAGGACTCAGTCTTGTCTCTAGTTCAAAGTTTTGTTGGGAAGAAAAAGAGCCCCTCCTTTTTGGCAGTGGTTCTATTGGTCTTGAATTTTTATTCTGATTCCAGTCTTCTAAATTCCAACTAAGGGTAGCCTCTCAATTTTTCTCTTTACAGTTTTAACAGTGTATGCCAGGGAACTCACATTCTCTTTCGGGAATTCAGCTTCATCCAAGCCACACCCCACAACAGGGCGTCATTTTTACGGGCCTTCTGGAGATGCTTCCGAACTGTGGGCAAAAATGGTGGTAAGTCTTCCCAATTCCCTTTTTCTTATTGTTTCCCCCCCCCACCTCCTTTCCTTCTTCCCTTCTTCCCTTCCTTCCTTCCTCTCTGATTTTCTTATGTTTCTGTGAATACTGTTTGACTGCATGCTGTTCGAGGCTTTGGGAATACCTTACTTTGCAGGAAGTAACAGTCTTGTGTCAGAAATACTGTGTTATTACTACCACCACTATCATTGCTAATGATACCTGCTAGGAACCAGGCATGGATCTGAGCACTTTAGGTATAATACTTCATCTCATCTTCACTGCTGTTCTCCATGGTCCATACTGTAATCCTCATTTTGTAACTGAAGAAACGCAGGCTCAGAGGGCCTAAGTAACTTGTAACTTGAAAGGCTACAAAGCTAGGCTTGGATTAGAACCCTGGTAGTCTGGCTCCAGATTCCTTTCTCTTGGCAAGTATTTAAATCCTGTGCAGTAAATACAAGAAATAACGTGAAGGTAGACCTCACTCTATGGCTTTCTCCTTTGCATACTTGTGGTATTTACAAATTCAGGGTTTGTGGTAACTTCACACCAAGCAAGTATATTGGCATAATTTTCCAACAACATGTGTTCACTTCGTATGTCTAAGTCACCTTTTGGGGACTGCAAATGCTTCATACTTTTTCTTTATGTTTTCTATGGTGATCCTTAATGGTACTGCTACAGTTATATAAGCTTAGTGGATAAACAAGTGTGCCGTGACTTCTTCACAAACTGGCCATTTCTGCCTTTCTCTTCCACTTCTCTGGCTCTGGTGCTGAGATTATGCCAGTTAGTAATCCTACAGTGTCCACTAGGTGTTCAAATAAAAAAAAAGAACTACTTGCATTGTCGCTTGAAATCAAAACCTAGAAATGACTGCGCTGAGTGAGGAAGGCAGGCCAAACCCTGACATCGGCTGAAAGGCCTCTCGCCCCAAGCAGCTGACTGTGAATGCAAAGGGAAAGTTCTTGAAGGAAACTGCAAATGCTGCTCCAGTGAAAGACTGAAACAGCCTGTTGCTAACATGGAGAAAGTTAGTGGCTGAATGGATCAAGCCAGCCACAGTATGTCCTTAAGCCAATGTAGAGCAAGGCCCCAGCTCGCTTCTGTCTCATAAAGGCTGAGAGAAGCTAAAGAAGAAAAGTCTGAAGCAGGCAGGGATTGGCTTCTGAGGTTGAAGGGAAAGAGCTGTCTCTGAAAGACAAAAGTGCAAGGTGAAGCAGCAGGCTCTAATGTCGAAACTCCAGTGAGTTAGCTGAGATAACTGAAGGGGGCTGCCCTCGGCCACAGATTCTCACTGTGGACAAAAGAACCTCGCACTGGAAGAAGACACCTCTAGGGCCTCCGTGGCTGGAGAGGAGATGGCAGTGCCGGGCTTTAGCGCCCACCCGGGAGGGCAACCCACCCCTCTCCGAGGGCTGATGCGGAGCAGGACGCGAGCTACTCGTGCACTGCACCATTCTCCAAATGCTGGGCCCTCCAGAGCCACGTGGAATCCAGTCTGCCTGCGCTGTCCAAGTGTGGCAAGCAAGCCTGGGGACAGCAGCTCTGTCTGCAGCAGGGCTTTTGCACAGGTTAAGCCACTGCCGGGCTTAACCTTTCACATACTGTAGCTCTTTGATGACGCACCTGCTGACCCCAGACTACGGTGGAGATGTAACGCCTGCCAGCATCCATACTACAGCACATGGGGCAAGGAGCAACTTCAACTTTCAAGCCTCATTACTTAAGGAATACATTTTATGAGGCCATAACTGTCACACACAGTGACTCATTTATCTGATGGATCTGGGAAAAATAAATTGAAAATCTTCTGGAAAGGATTCGCCATTCTAGATGCCATTAAGAGCATTTATGATTCATGGGAGAAAGTGAAAATATCGACATTAACAGAGTTTGGAAGAAGTTGGATCCTTCCTTCTGGATGACTGAGGGATTCACGACCTGAGAGGAGGTGACAACTGCAGATGTGGGGAGAGCAAGGGAACTAGTGTCACAAGTGGAGCCTGGAGATGGGGGCTGACAGACGCGGTCCCACGGCACAGCTGTAACAGATGAGGCGTTGCTTCTGATGGACGAGCAAAGAAAATGGTTCTTGACATGGATCCACTCTGCTAAAGATGATATGAATATCATCATTGTTGAAATGACAACAAAGAATTTAGACTATTATATAAACTTAATCAATAATGCACCAGCAAGATATGAAAGAATTAAAAAAAGAAGATATGAGAGAATTGACTCTAATTTTGAAATTTTTAACTGTGAGTAAAATGCTATCAAAGAGCATCACTACATGAACTGGGAATGGTGGCACACACATGTAATCCCAACACTTCGGGAGGCTGAGGCAGGAGGACCCAAAGTTTGAGCCCAACCTGGGGTCTGGAACTTAGTGACTTCGAGAGACTCAGTCTCCAAAAATGAAAAAGGCCGGGGATGTAGCTCAGTGCAAAGACCCTGGGTTCCATCCCCAGTGCCACCAATATATACTGTATATGAGACTCCCTGAAGGCCTAGGTAATCATTAGTATTTTTAGTGATAAAATATTTTTACATTAAACTATCCACACTTTTTTAGACATAGTACACACTTAGTAGACTATTTTATAGTGTACACTTAACTTGTTACTCTCTCTGTTGGAAGAAGTGATGCTCACTTATTGAAGATGCTGTGGAACTGAATGTGCAGTATGTCTGACAGAGCCATACAAAGAAGGAAACTCCTGAGTGGGCATCCTGGTATTGGAGAAGGGAGGGAGAGGTAGACAGCAGGTTCTGAGACCTGACTATTTGATCTAAGCTGGGAAGAAAGAGTAGGAGTTATCCCAATGGACAGTGGAGAAATGGTGTTCTCAGTAAAACATGCATGGAGGAGCCAGGGGTTTAGCTCAGTGGTACCTGCTTGGCAAGTCCAAGGTCTTGAGTTCAATCCCTGCTACAAAAAACAAAAACAAAAACAAAAACAAAAAATATGCATGGAAACATAGGAGACCATGAAATATTTAGGGAAACTAAGCTCAGCATGATGAGAGCTGTAAAGTAGTCAGGAAGGGTGAGTCCAAAAGGGAGGAGAGGCGTGTTCTGAAAGACCTTTTTTTGCTGTGGAGAAGAAGCTGGCTTTTCTGGGTGTGATTTTAAGGCTTGCAGGTGGAGAGTGGCAGGGGCACCCCCAGGTCCTGAGGTTGTTCTCCAGGCGGAGTGCAGCATGGCTGAGGCCAGAGGTGGGGAACAGAGGAGTTTGTAAAAATGATGCAAGCCCAAGCCTAGGCGTATCCATGGAGACAGAAAGGACCCTTTCAGAATGGACTCCATGGGGACTTGGGGATTGGAGTGGAAGGGAAGGTGAGCTAACAGCCCGGTGAGAATCTCCAGGTTCCTGGCTTGGGCGGCTGGGTAGGAATATTGAAGGGGCAGTAGATTTGTTAGGGAAAACTTGTTTGTTTTTTAAAATTGTGGTACAATATAAACATATCTTTTATCATTTGAATCATTTTAAGCGCAGTGTTGCAGCATTACATCCATTCATATTGTTCTGCAACCATTGCCACCATCTACCACCATCCATCTGCAGAGCTTTTTCAAAACTAAATAAATATCTAGCCGGCTGTGGTGGTGCATTCCTGTAATCCCAGCACTCGGGAGGCTGAGGCAGGAGGATCGTTGCAAGTTTGAGACCAATCTGGGCTACAAAGTGAACCCAAGGCCAGCCTGAGCTGCATACAAGACCCTGTCTCAAAAAGACAGAAAAAAACCTAAAAAACCTAAATGTCTATGCCCCTGAAACACAAACCCCCTGTGCCCTCTCACCTATAGCTCCTGGCAACCATCATTCTGCGGCCATCTCTATGAATCTGGCTGCTCTAGGCACCTCATACAAGTGGACCATACAATATCCATCTTTCTGTGAATTGCTTATTTCACTTTGCCTGGGGCCCTCGCAGTACACCCATGTCAGAAATATGTGTTGGAATTTCCTTCCTCTTTAAGGCTGAATACTGTTTCGCTGACTGTGGATAGCACATTTTCTACTCACTTTCTGTGAATTGATACTTGGTGACATATGCCTTTTGGCTCTTAGGAACAGTGCAACATGTTATTTTTGAAAAGTTGGTAGCCGAGCATGCTAGTGCATGCCTGTAATCCCAGCACCCAGGAAGCCGAGACAGGAGGCTTGTCAGTAGTTTGAAGCCAGCCTGGGCTACATAGTGAGTTTAAGGCCAGCCTACACTGTAAAGCAAAACCCTGTCTAAAAAAAAAAAAAAAAAAAAAAAATTGAAAAAATAGAAAAATTGGTATTTCTTTTGGACTTACCTTAAAAGTTTATTAAGCAGCAGGAAATACAGGTCAGTTCTAGGAATACAGATTTAGGGAAAAAGTAAATTTTACTAAAGCTTTTAAAGACACCTTAAAATTCTTGGAAGAAGAATAATGTGCTCTAGAAAATGCAAGTCATTTTTACATTTGAGTACTGTTGGTTTGCCATCTTATGATTTTATTCCATGGGATCTTAAGGAAGATGCTGAGTATAGGCATCCGCCTGGAGACTTCCTGTTGGTGAGGCACAGGTGACACCACCCCCTAGGAGCCTTCTTTGCTGTAGATTCTTACACTGATAATATTAAAATAGATTAAACGGCTTCCATCTTTTATTAAAATCTTACTTTACATCTGTCCTCAAGGGTTGGTTCTTATTCTCATCTTCATATCATGTGCTTTACCAAACAAGTATTGAATAGCTTTAGGACACTATCTGTAGTGATCCTGAGTGAGAGAAGGACAAGGCCTAAACTATCTTCTCTTCATTTAACAAGTGTTTCTGGGAGACTTTCTGTGTGCCTGGCACAAGGTTGGCTAAGCAGACAGATCCCATGTTCTTCCTGCTTTCTTCGCATTTCCAAGGCCCCGCTCTGCTCTAGCCAGTGCTGTCCTACTTTGTTTGTAAGCCAGGCATGGTGGTGTACACCTGTAATCCCAGCACTCAAGAGGCTGAGGCAGGAGGACTGTCAAGAGTTGAAGACCAGCCTAGGCTAGCTACACAGTGAATTCAAGGCCAACCAGCACTACAAAGCAACACTCTGTCTCAAAACAAAACAAAACAAAAAACAAACAAATAAATAAATAATCTACTTTATATGTAGCCACTGAGGCTTTTTTCAAAAACCTCTACCCAAGATCTTAATAGATCACTTCAGCTATCCATTATGAATGCATAATTAGGTGCACAGTGGGTTAGTTGCAATGCTGAAAATAGAACCCTGATTTACTAATGTGCTGTTTCTACTTCAGTCACTACTTTGGGAGTAAGAGAGAGGGTTGAGACCAGGTCTCACTATGTAGCTCAGGCTGGGCTTAAACTCACTATATGCCCCCAGCTGGCCTCTAAC
Source organism: Dasyprocta punctata (assembly GCA_004363535.1). Taxonomy (NCBI): domain Eukaryota; kingdom Metazoa; phylum Chordata; class Mammalia; order Rodentia; family Dasyproctidae; genus Dasyprocta; species Dasyprocta punctata. The sequence continues at coordinate 19,815 of RJWM01015505.1, forward strand.
TCATGGTGAGACTCCTGCCTCAGCCTCCAAAGTGCTGGTATTACAGGCATGTGCCATCACACCCAACTCTAATCACTGTTTTTTTTGACGTTAACTAGCTCAGAAAAACAACCCCATTGGTCTCTTCATAAATACCCATGCACAGTGAGTGTACAGTTGAAGTTTGTACTATTTCATTGGAATCTCTTTCCCAGTGCTTTCCTAGTTTCTTACACCAATTACATTGAAGAATGGTATATACAGCTAGAGCTGATTTTTGTGATGTATGGAATACAGAGATAACTATGGAAAACAGTTTCCAGATAACCTTAATTCTTTTCCTCATCTAGAAGTGGGGCCTCTTCAAGAATTTATTCACTATCACAAGGGATTCATATAGCATTTGGGCTCTTGGCAGATGTGGGTTTATCTTGCTCGTAGCAGCTGCCCGTGATCTATCCAGCTGTTGAGGAGGAGCGGCTCCAAGTTCTTCTGATTGACCTGTGCTTGAATCAAGACCTAGATTTTATCCTAGATATATATCATGCAACCTCTGGTTTCTTAAAGACCAAAAGCAACGTTTGTGTCTAGGTGATACTAAAACCTTTGGTTAAATAGTTTTAATGTATTCTGAGTTTTTTCCAGGAAACTTTGGAACACTTGTCAGTCCCCAAATGTGTCAGTTTCCAGTTTTAATCCAACATGAGCAAACCGTCTTGGAGACCATGTTTGAAAGGAAAAGATTTATTAAGCCCATTTTTTTCCCCAAGTAGAATGACAAGTACCTACTGAGCAGAACCGCTACTTACTGTTCTGCAGATAATTTCCTTAGAACGTCATGTACATATTTAGCATTATCAAGAAGAAACTAACTCTTCAGGGAGGTAGCAAAAGAGCAGAGTCCCAGAAAAATATATCTAAAAATGAAGCCACCTGTAGAAAAGTAAGAACCCAATCCCTTCTGGAAAGAAATGGTTTATTCCAGTTTTTAGTGAGTAAGGGAAGCATGTTATTTCTGCGTGACTGAGTACTGAACGATGCTAATTTTCCTACATCTGAATTTCAGATAATCTCCTGAACACTTTAGGGAACCTCTTGCTATCTAGACAACTTGGGATTTTTGGAAGCAAAAGATCTATTCAAATGTAAAAGCCTTTAAAATTCGACTTCTCGGTATGGCATGTCTTTTGGTATTGAAAGATCATTCTGAATTTTCCAAGTCTGGCAAAGATTGAAATTCCTTTGAAGTAAATCTTCACTGTTTAAGGATGTCTGCTCAAAAAAACTTTTGGTCCACAATTTATTTTCAATTAGAATTTAATTTGTAGCTCTGTGCGATTACACATTTTTTTTTAATTGATAAGATAATGGCAGGTACTTCCCTTTCTACCTGTGAAGAAGTGCTTCCCCGGGAAGTTATCTCTGTGACTCAAACAACTACAAATTAGACATCATCTGGAACCACTGCTTCCAGACAGTGGCAACTGTAGGAATGAGAGAGAATTTGCAAGCAACTGTCCAGGCAGGGAGATTGACGAGAAGCACAGCAGCTTTTCATTTTTGTTTTATTCTAGGAGACAGAGATTGGGGTGTCAAAACTGAGGGACCAGACTAGGCTGGATTACCAGAGAAGAGGACTTGCTTAGGAGCCCCAGAGCTGCAGGCAGTTATGTGATTACTGGCTGCAAACCACACACCTGTGTGGTTTGAAAAACAGCCACCAGAAAATAATCGGTCAGACGATTCCTGCAGAATAAGTGGGGTTGGAGATTGTTCACTCTTCTCCCAGCCAGAGTAGAGGGACCTTAAAATACACCAGGCAATGAATAGAGCCTCACGGTTTAAAAGGAAAAGGCTTAAAGGTAATTTAATGACGAACATGTTTCGTGACGATTTGACATCGTGATTTTTAGCTTTACCATGGTGGCATTCAGCAGAAAGTACTTCACTTTGAATTTTCCTTTTCCCCCAAGAGAGTGACATGTGGCAGGATGCTGTCCTGTGATGTGGGGCAGCAGCAGTGAGCAGCCACCTCTCCCTCCAGCCCCATGGTCACTGGGTAGCAATCACGGTTTACTGTGTATTAGATGCATTTTTGATATATGATGTTGTCAGCTTATGATGGGTTTATTGAGACATCACCCTATTGTAAACAGGTGCACCTGTACACCAGAACAAAATTCAGTCTTCTTTAGAGGAATTCAACAAAACCTAGCACTCAGTAAGGTAAAATTCACAAAGTCTGGCACCCAGTTAAACATTATGCAAAATTAAAAGAAGCAGGAAAATGTGATCCATAACCAGAATAAAAAGCAATTAGTGGAAACACAGGCCCAGAAATCACAGAGATGACAGAATTAACTACAAGGCCCTTAAAAGTTATTTTAAATCATAGAAATATGCTCTTGTGTATAAAGAAAAACATGAATGTGATTAGGAGATAAGTGGAAGATATTTACAAATCTAAATAGGGGGCTGTAGGGTGCTTGTACAAGGCCCTGGTTCAATCCCCAACACCACACAATCAATCAGTCAATCAATCAATAATAAAAACCCCAAATAGCACTTCTAAAGATGAAAAATACAGTATAGTGAAAATAATAACAGCAATTAACATGTCAGTGGTTCTGTATAGCTAATCTTCCCTCTCAACAATCTTCTGTCTTAGGTAGATTCTACTATTACCAATGGCACAGAAAATGAAATTGGGATTTTGAAAGTTAACTTCGTCTCAGCCACATACCTAGTAAGTGAAAAAGTCAGTGCCCAAAAAGCCAGAAAGCCTGACTCTAACCCGATGTGGTGGTGCATTCCTGTGATTCAAGCACTGGGGAGAGTGAGGCAGGATGATTTCTGTGGGTTTGAGACCAGCCTGAACTACATAGCAAGACCCTGTCTCCAAAAACCAAGAAAACAATAATAATAGCTATCACTTGTTGACCAGCTAGTATCTGCTAGACGCTAAATTTCATTTTCAAAGTGCTTCACTAAAAACAGGTCCAGTCAAAGCTGTAGTACATTAAATAACACCAAGTTATAATAATATTCAGCACCCAATGGTACTTTCAAAAGTAGGATTTGACAGATCTAGGTCATGATTTGTGTGCAGAGTTAAACACTTTGAATATTATCTGTCTTCTTTTGTATTCTGAGTCCAGTCGTTATTCTGTGAAAGACATTGCGCACTATTTGTCACCTGATGACTCATGCGGGGGGCCTTCAGATAGGTTTCCCTGGCTTGCAGTGCTAAGCCAAGCAGGGTGGCAAACACCTGTGATCCCAGCATGCTGGGAGGCTGAGGCAGGCGGACTGAAGGTCCAGGTTCACCCTGGACAACTTAGTGAGACCCTGTCTCAATTAAAAAAAAAAAAAAAAAGAGGTGGGGTGTGATGGGTAGATGATGGGGATATAGTTCAATGCAAAGGCCCTGGGTTCAATCCTTGGTACTGAAAAGTTTTTTTAAAGTTTAAAAAAAAAAAAAAACAGATGCCACCATTCCACCTAAAATCCTTAGCCCAGTCTGCGTGAGGAGTGGCAAATGCTCCCAGCGCCTTGCCCACATTCCTGCAGGGCGCAGCTCACCAAGGAGGAGCTGCAGCTGCCCTCATTGGGCAGATGGCCTCGGATTTACTGCTGTCCCCAGCTGCCCCATGTCACCTGCTCCGCTTCCTGAGGCCCTGCAGGCATTTGCGCTTGTTCCTGTTGCAGCAGCACCCTTGTCGCAGGTAATCACTCACAGCACAGTTACGCTCTTCATTCAGAATGGGGGCATCAGGAGCTCGCACCTCCACCAGCGTTGCCTTCCCATTTCTCCTCAGTATCATCATGGTGTCTCATAAAACTCAGAAGGGAGAGAGACCTTAGAAACCATTTCCTCTTGAAACTAGGTCTGGTTTTTTAAACATGTGTTTTTTCTTTTTGTTGTGGTAAAGTGCACATCATATGAAAGCTGTGGTGTTACCATTTTGAAGTGTGTGGCTCTGTGACATTGAGTCCATGCACACGATTGTGCAGCCGTCACCCTCGTGCAGCTCCAGAGCTCTTTACATCTTGCAAACATGAAATTCTGTACTCATTTTCCCTTTCTCCTTCTTCCCAACCCCTGGAAACATCCATTCTACTCTATTCTCATGTATTCGGCTCTTCTAGGTTCATTATTTAAGTGGAATTATACAATAGCCCTTTTCTAGTGAGTTTATTTAACTAAGTGTGATGATTTTCAAGTTCACTTATGTTGCAGCATGTATCAGATTTTTACTCTTTTTTATGACTGCATGATATTCTGCCATATGGCTATACCATATTGTGTTTATTTCTTTGCCTGTTGATAGACACTTGGGTTGCTTCCTCTGCATTTTGGTGGTTGTGGATAATGCTGCTGTAAACATAGGTATACAGATATCTGTCTGACTTCTTGCTTTCAGTTCTTTGGCTTATATAACTAGAAGCAGAATTGCTGTTTCATTTTGGTAATAGGACTCTATTTAATTTTTTAGTAACTGGTACTGTCTTCCATATAGGCTGCACCATTTTATATGCTCACCAGCAAGGAAGAGAGTTCCAATTTTTCCCTAACCTCACTGGTCCTTATTTTCTGTTTTTTTGTTTTGTTTATTTGTTTGTTTTTAATAATAGCCATTCTAATGGATATGGAGTGGTATGTCATTGTGGTTTTGATTTGCAGTTCCTAATGACTGATGGGGTTGAGTATCTTTTCCTGTACTCCTTGGCCATTTGTGTATCTTCTTTGGAGAAATACTTTTTTTAAATTTTTGGTACTGGGGATTGAATTCATGACCTCATGCTTGCCACACAGGCGCTTATGCCACTGAGCTATATCCCCAGCCTGAGAAACACTATTTAATCCTCTCTCTACTTTTGAACCTGGCTGTTCAATTTGTTGTTGAGTTGTAGGAATTATTTATGCATTCTGGATATCATTCCTTTTCAGGTACATGATTTACAATCCTTCCTGTTTTGTAGGTTGTCTTTTTGTTTTCTTGATAGAACCCTTTCATGCACCAAGTTTTTAATTTTGTCGAAATCTAATTAATCTGTTTTTTTATTTTGTTCCTTGTGCTTTTGGTATCATACCCATGAAATCATTACCAAATCCAACATCATGATTTTCCCCTGGGTTTTAAGAGTTTTATAGTTCTAGTTTTTAAGTTTAGGTCTTTGATTCACTTTGAGTTAAATTTTTATGTATTAGGTAAGAGTTCAACATCATTCTTTTGCCAGTAGGTAGCCGGTTTTCCCAGCACCATGTAATGAAACAACTGCCCTTCCCTCATTGCGTGCTGCCTATGGCACTCTTGTTGAAAGTCAATTGACAAAACTGGGTGTGGTGGCACATGGCCTATAATTCTAGCACACTGGTGAGCAGGAGAGGAGGATTGCTGTGAGTTTGAGGCCAGCCTGGGCTACATAGTGAGACCCTGTCTCAAAGCAAAAGAAAAAAGAAAAAGAAAATCAATTGGCAGTATATGTGAGCATTTATTTCAGGGCTCTCCATTCCATTTGATTGATATGTATGTCTGTCCTTTTGCCAGTACTATATTGTTTTGTTTATTTATCGCCTTGTTTTTACAGTACTGGGGATTGAATCCAGGGCCTTCATAAGAAGTTATATTCCCAGCCACTTTAAGAAGTATTACTATTACTATGACTCAGGGTCTCACTAAGTCACTAACTTGTCCAGGCCAGGCTTGAACTTATGATCCTCCTGCCTCAGCCTCGTAGAGACTATAGTGTTTTGATTACTGTGTCCATCAGAGCTCTGGGGTGAGCAGATACATTGTCAAAGAGCTATAGTAGGTGAAAGATGTCTTTCCCCTGAGCTGCGGCCCCAGCAGTGGCTTAACCTGTGCAAAAGCCCTGCTGCAGACAGAGCTGCTGTCCCCAGGCTTGCTTGCCACACTTGGACAGCGCAGGCAGCGTGGATTCCACGTGGCTCCCGAGGGCCCAGCATTTGGAGAATGGTGCAGTGCACGAGCAGCTGGCGTCCTGCTCCACATCAGCCCTCGGAGAGGGGTGGACTGCCCTCCCAGGTGGGCGCTGAAGCCCGGCACTGCCATCTCCTCTCCAGCCACGGAGGCCCTAGAGGTGTCTTCTTCCAGTGCGAGGTTCTTTTGTCCATAGTGAGAATCTGTGGCCGAGGGCAGCCCCCTTCAGTTATCTCAGCTAGACTTTTCAGATAATTTTCTGTGAGTTTTAAAGTCAAGAAGTATGAGTCATCCAACTTTGTTGTTTTGTAAGGTTGTTTGGCTAGTTGTGGTCCCTTTAACGAGGCTATGAATTTTAAAACAGACTTCTGTTTCTACAAAAAATACCATTGGGATTATTTATTAATTTGTTTAGACTAGCCACTTTTGAAGTTGAGATCCTCCAGCCTCAGCCTTCCAAGTGCTGGATTCACAGGCATGGGCCACCACACTGCTACCTGCAGGATTTTCATAGAGATCAAATTAAGTGTATTAGGTCCTTTTGCATAGCAGTGTCATTTTGACAATATTAAGGCTTTCCATCTGTAATCACAGGACCTCTTTCACCTTCTTGGTTAAATTTACAAGTGAATACTTTTTCCAATACTTTTTTTTTCTGCAGTTGTAAATGAAATTGTTTTTGTTAGATTTCACATTTTTCATTGCTAATTTAGCAATGAATATATGAGTATATATTTGTGTTGATTTTGTATCCTGCATCTTTGCTGAATTAATTTATTAACTATAATGATGGGAACCAGGTGTGATGGCACACACCTTTAATCCCAGCACTCAGGAGGCTGAGGTAGGTGGAGCGTTGTGAGTTTGAGGCCGGATTGGGCTACAACGTGAGCAAGGCCAGCCTGAGCTACATAGTGCGACCCTGCCTCAAAAAAACTAGTGCTGGGAGTTTGGCTCAGTGGCTTAAGCTCTAATTTTTCCCTAAACTCACTGGTGCGAGGTTGTGAGTTTGATCCCCGGTGCCACAAAAAAACAAACAAACAAATAAAAAACCAAATAATGTGTGCATAATCCTTTTCATAAGATGATGTCATCTGTGAACAGATAAGTTTCTTCCTTTTTTTGTTGTTGTTGTTTATTTTCCTTACCTAATTGCTCTGGAGGGAACTTTCTATACTATACTGAAAACCACTGGTAGGGAGCATTCGTGTGTTCATCCCCATCTTAGGGGAAAAGCTTTCCAGTATTCGGTTTTCAAATAAAAACATACCAAGAAAATTGTAACTTGTATATAAAGTAGCCATAGATACTAATAGGTTTGTTTTTAACATCTTGATTCCCAATCTCATCTCCTCCCTCACTCAGGGGCCAGCCCAAGGCCTTGCATATGGTAGGCAATCACTGCCACTCTGTGCCCAGCCCATAATCCCTTTTTTTTTTTTAATTATGTTGATCCACATGTTCCAAAGGGAGTGGTAGTACATTTATTTTTGTGTCAAAGCTGAGTTGCTCACATTCCTAATTAAGGTGTAATCACTTTGGAGAATCAATGAATGATCTTGTCAACTGATCTGAAAACTTTATTGTGTGGAGAAAAATGAATGTTATTTTTCCCTTCTAGTGTTGGGAATTGAACCCAGGACCTTGCACATCCTAGGCAAGTACTCTACCAAGGAGCTACACCACTGGCCAAAAATAAATGTATCTCATAAGATCATATATTTAAGTTGTTCAGTGGTGTTATTTTAAGATCATATACCTCAAAGGCTATTATGGGTTGAATGGTTTTCCCTAAAATTTGTAGAACGAAGCATAGCCTCCAATGTGCCTATAAGTGGAGGTAATTAAGGTTAAATGACATCATAAGGGCGGGGCCCTCATCCAACTGGTTTGGTGGCTTTATTAAACACCAGAACGCTTGCTCTCTGGCACTTGAGGACACAGTGAGAAGCTGGTCATCTGCAAGCCAAGGAGAGACCCCTAGCCAGCCACCAGCCTGCCAGCCCTGGTGGTTAGACTTCCAGGCTACAGAGCTTAGAGGAAGGATATTTCCGGTACTCCAGCCGTCCCATCTAAAGTATTTTTTGCCATTGCTTTTGCAGTCACAGTACAAGTATGACTCCATGTCTCCCATTTTATTAGTATCTTAACCCGTAGAGACTTCTATTTTGTAGTTTTTCAGCATTTTATACAATATGTGTACTTTGTGGTTGCTTCTGTAACCAGACCATACAGAAATAATTTCAAGCACAGTTGGACAATACCTGCACTTCCACCCAGTTAGACACAAAGATTTGAGGTCATCTCATCCTTTATGCCAGGGAGTCCTGGATTAAAAAGCAAAGAGGGTGGCTGGGGATGTCATTCTCTGGTACAGTCCTGGGCTTTCATGTGTGAGGCCTCAGGTGAGTCCTTCCTCAGCACTGCAAAAAAGGAAAGAAAAGAAAAAGTCCACAGAGGATAAAAGCTTCCCAGTCAGTGACACACTTACAGTATCAACTATATATATTTGTGGAGCAGGAGAAGCTCCACCAACCAGTTAACTTGTCAGTGCAGGTTGGTAGTATCTGTATATTGAAATGTACCATGTAGCATGCTTATAGTGATGTGCATTTTGTGTATTTCTTACAGGTTTGCTTTATTTCATTGTGCTTTTTTGGGTTTTGTTGTTGTTGTTGTCTGTTTGTTTGTTTTCTTTTCCTTCACTTCCGAGGCCTCCCATTCATCTTTTGCTTTTGAGATAAGCGTCTTGCAGTATATGGGGTCACGTGATCCTCAGCCTTCCATGAAGCTGAGACTGTAGGCATACACCACGACACCAGGCTGACAGGCATTTGGGGGTTTGGGGAGGGTAGTGTGGGAGTTGGATCCAAGGGTCTCTCAAATAGTAAGTAGACACTTTACCAGAATTATACCTCTAACTTTATAGATTTTTGAATACAGGTATATTCTAATAAGAATTGAAATAAATATATATTTTGGCTTTTGTTTGTTTGGTTGGTTGGTTTTGTTTTTGAGATGGTCTCACCATGCAGTTCAGACTGGCCTTGAACTCACTGTGTAGTCCAGGCTAACCTTGAACTCAAGGTGATCCTTCTGCCTCAGCCTCCCAAGTGCTGGGATTACAGGTGTGCACCACCACACCCAGCAAGAATTGAAATAAAATATTTATATAATCTTGTAAGTACCTCTGCAGAATGCTAGGCTTCTGTAAAAAGGAACAGAGTTTGACAACTGCTAACCTACTTCACACCTTCCCATTGCATAGATATAACAATTGAAGTCAAGGTCTCCCAGTGGTTGGTAGTAAAACTAAAACTAAATTCAGGTCTTTTGACTCACAGCCCTATACTCTTGCCATTATCATCTCTGCTGCCAACTGAACATAAATACATCTTGTTCCCTGCAGTCTCTGAGATGAGTGTGTAATTGGCTAGCCCAGAATGTGATCATAGTAGTTAAGGCACAAGAATGCTAATAAGCTAAAGTTTTTAAACATAAGTAAATAAAAAAGAAAAACTATATTGCATGCCTTCAAAAAGTATTTGAATTTCAGGTGTGTTAAGAATTTAAAAGAAAGCATCTCAAACTAGGTGATACAGTTTTGTCCTGCTGTACCTATAAGATTGTTTGTACCCTTCTGACCTTCTCTCCCTATTTGAGCTTAGAAAATAATTATTTTTGTGCAAATTAATTTAAAAAAAGAATGCATTCCATTTTTCTGTGATTTTCTATCTTCTTTCATCATCTTTCTGATGAAGGGAAGGCAGCTCTAAGTTCTTTCAGTTCTATTTTACCTCTGTTCAAGAGAAAAGGTTTTATTTAAAATAAAAAATCTTGATTCTTACTGTGGAGTGAAGTATAGTACTTGCTTTATCACCTGTGTCATGCTTCAAAGGACACAGTAAACAGACTCTGGAAGTTCTTTCAAAATGCAAACAAGGGTTTTTAAAAAATGAGGCTGCAGTGAGACTTCAACATCTGATGTTAGAGTGAGTGATGCCTCAGACTTTTGAAACCTCTCGCACGCTCATATGGTTTTGTTAGAAACAAACGTGAATGGCTAACTGCAAGTTTATGCACTATGAATCACAATAAAACCACCTTAGGTTAAAGCTGTCAATTTAATAAACCATACTCAAATTTGATTGTTTTGGTGGGTTTTAAGCTGGAAATATATAAAAGTGAGTGTAAGTAGTGTTGAAAATTTAATCTTTTCCAGTTTTAGTTTCCTTGGCATAAAACCTGCTTTTCCTTCCCACTGCCACCACCTGACCCTAATTTAGAGCCCTAATTAGACATCTTGGAGAGATTGTTCAAAAGACATATTCCTTGATCCCATCTCCGTCAGAGCCACCAAACAAGAGGCCTGGAAATTTATTATTTAAAAAGCATTTCAGGTAATGCTTATTATCACATAAGTTTGCGAAACATCAAGTAACATAACTTGTCCTCTTTAGTCCTTGCAGTACATAAGTGTTTTTAACCCTGGTTGCATCTTGAGATCACTCAGGGAGTTTTTTTTTCCTTAAATACTGAACCCCAGCCACCACCTCCAGCCCCCGACCAATTTAATCTGAATATTTTAAGTTGGGGCCCAGGCATTTTAAATGCTCTGCAGGTGAGTCTGATACACACTGAAGCTTGAGAACTCCTAAAAGACCCTTTGTAAATGTGGTTCTTTATAGCACAGCTTGTCCCTCCTGCTCGGAACATCCGTGGTTCTGTCTTGCCTACTAATGAAACCCGAACCCCATGGCTATGTTTCAGGTCACTCGGGATCCCACCCCAGCCTTTCCAGCCACTCTTCTGGCCACTCTAAACCCCCACTGCCCTCGGAGACTCCCTTCTTCCCCCTGCACAGTTTTTTTCTGCTTCGCCCTGCCCTCTATGCCGTACTTCCTCCCGTGCGGGACATTCCTGCCCACCCTGGATGGCCCCCGCTCAGGAAGTGTCTCCCGGAAGTCCTTCCACTTCCCGCTTCCTTCCCTCCTTGTCCTCTCCCGCTTCCGTTATAAAATAACTCCTCTCGTGGAGCTTATCGGTCATACCTTTAATTAGCCACTGGCGAGCACATGATGATCTCTTTCCTAAAATGTCATAAGCATAAGTGATTTTTATGCCTTTCCTACCTCCTTATCTAGACGGTCTGTGTAGTATCAGGCACCGTTTTAATTCTGTGTGAGGCACTGAAAAGAAGTACTCTAGAGCCAAGGCTATAGGTTCCAGTGTCCTTTTTATTGGATATAGCTCTGTGATCATGGTCAAGTTCATTTTTCCAAGCCTTAACAGAGAATATACCACTGCACTGTTGGGAAACCTAAATAGGATAATGAACTGAAGCATTTGTAATCCCAGCACATAATTGTACTCCATCAAAGCCTGTTGCTTTTGTCATTGCAATCATTATCATTGTTAGCTCCCTTGAGCACAGAGACCGCATATTTTATTTGTGAATCCCCATTCTATGCCTTACTTATTGTACGTGCTCAGTAAACGCTGGGAGAATAAATTAATGAATGCCTGCTGGGCCGTGCTTATTTATAGTCCATTTCCAATCAGTCCAGCCTGTCTTGGAAGAAGCAGTTTAAACTACAACTTAACCATCAAATACAAACAGAAATTAGGGTTTCTACTAGAAACTTTAAAAACTGTATTAAAAAGAAAAAAATAAAGAAGTCAGATCTCCAGTATAACCCAAAGACAGCTGCTCTCCTTCTATTGCCAGGAAATGGGGGAACCCTCCGCAAGCTATTTGCTGTTTGTTTGTGCATCTTCCGATAAACATGCTGTGACTTGGGGAGAGCATGCATTTCCCTTGCAGGCAAGCAGGGCTGGGGAGCTGCATGTCGCAGCAGCAGGGAAGAAATCCCCGCTCAGTGGGAGAGAGGTTGTTGCAGGAACCAGCTAAGCCTATTTGCAGTTTTGCTGAGTTATTTACCAAGATGAAGGGCCTGGGTGTGGCTGGGATGAGATTCCTCCTGGGAAGTTACTTCAAGAATCTCCTTGATTTCCTAGCCCTTCATCTTTGTTCCCTGGCGTTGGCACAAGGGTGCAGTGAGTCGCACCCAGTTGGCCGCTGTTCCCAGCACACTGAATTCTTTGAAGCTGGCTTCTGCAGCCAAGGATTCCCTGCCCTGTGTTTTTCCCCTCGCCCTGATTTAAAAAGCAGTTCTGGAAATTCTCATCTGGCATGGAGATGGATGAGAAGGAACTTAATGGGTTGCAAGCTGTTTTGCTAGATGCACAGGATCTAAAAGGACCTGCAGAGCTTTAAATGACCATTTCTCAAAAAAAACCCAAAAAAACAAAAACAAAAAAAAGCCAGTATGATGGGTTTCACATGAGAAAATCGCTCAAAACTGGCTGTGTCATCTCCACTGTCACTGAATCAAGAGGCTGTCGGAGTGTCATACAGGAACAGGCTTAGCACTTTTGCCACATGCTGACTGGAAAGTTCACGAAAGACACTGTGACCAAATGTGCAAAGACTAACAAAATCGGTTAATGTTTACTGGTGATCAGCATCTTTGAAAATGGGTGGATGAGTAAGTGAATTTCACCATGGGTTTGATGAGCACAGATTTAGTGGTCTGAAAAATACGTAATGCTAGTTTACAGAACCTCATTTATTAGGGTCATTGGTCAGAAATTCTTTGGAAGCCCTTATCTATTCTTTTATTGATGTTGTCGATGAGTTATGTAGCAACTATGATGTCACTCAAAACATAAAGCATCATCCAATGGTTGTGTTTTCCTTGATCCTAACTTTGTAGCATAAATAGTTTGATAGTTTACAAAGAAAATAACAAGTATAAAATTCTGTGGAGAAATTTTCTTAGAGGATTGGGACTGGAACTCATAAGAGATCATTTACAGCAGAGGAAAAACAAAATGTTTCTGCCCAGGAAACTACACAAAAAAATTGTGGAATACACTGGTGAGCTGACAGGTGAACAGTCAGGTGTAGCATCTCGAAGACCTACTATGATAACAGAAAAACAAAGATATCAACTGTGCCCTACAAGAAAGGACAGGAAAACAAAACATATGTGCTATCAGTGTAAGTGATACTTGTATATGGAACATGCAGTTGTCATGTGTGAAGACTGCCTCGGATGTGACAGTTGAAGCAAAGATTATTTTTTGTTGTAGAGTTCTATGAGTAGTCTCGTTGTAGTTCACATAGGTTTTTATTTCTAATGTTATCTCTTAGGTTAAATAAGCAAGTACACAGCTGATGTGAAAATGTTGATGTCTATTCTAAGCATTCTTTACACATTTGACATTTTCTTTTATTGTCACAGTATCTTATTTCCCTGCTAAGTGCAGGTTATGCAACATAGTAGGAAGCTCCTGACAAAACAGGAAGAGAGGTAACAAGAATGGTCTGCCACATAGGAAGGGAAAACTAAGCACACGTGTTGTTAGTGGAAGCCAGATGTGGGCATGGGACATGTACTTGCCATGTGTGAAGACTGCCTTGGGTGTTACAGTTGAAGCAAAGCTTATTTCTGTGGTAGACTTTCATTTGTGTTTACATTGTAGTTCATGTAGGTTTTCATTTCTGATGTTATCTCTTAGGTTTTGTAAGCAAGTACATAGCTGATGTGAAAACGTGGGTGTTTTTCCTAAATGCACAATACATATTAAGAATTGAATATTTTATTTTTTTGATAGTTTATGTTCCTGTTAACTACACATTGCATAATATAATAAGAACCTCCTAAACTGGGCATGGTGGCGCACTCCTGTAATCCCAGCACTCGGGAGGCTGAGGCAGGAGGATCGTTGCAAGTTTGAGACCAGCCTGGGCTACAAAGTGAGCCCACGGCCAGCCTGAACTGCATAGTAAGACCCTGTCTCAAAAAGGCAAAAAAAAAAAAAAAGAAGAACCTCCTGATAAAACAGCAAGACCAGAGAGATGTCAAATATGTCCTACAAAAAGGCCAGGAAAGCAAAACACATGTCCTGTCAATGTAAGCAATGTGGGTGTATGGAACATGCTGTTATATGTGCAAACTGCCTTAGCTGTGATTTTTTTTTTTTTTTTTTTTTTTTTTTTTGCGGCACCTGGGATGGAACTCACAACCTCGCACCTGCCAGACAGGCTCTTAAGCCATTGAGCCAAACTCCCGGCCTGTTAGCTGTGATAATTGAAATAAAGATTTTTTTTTTGTAGTGCATTATTGGTATTTTCATTGTAGTTCATATGGGAATTTATCTGTTTTTCTTTTTTTAGACTTTGTATATCAAAAACCAGTCAATGTTAAAAATTTTTATACTTTTTTATAAACAATAAATATTTAAAATGCAATATTTTATTTTTGTAATTTTTTTCCTGTTAAGCACTCATTGTTTAATATAATAAACCTCATAAAATTAAAATAAATAATTCATCAATAAATATTCTGAGGGAATAAACGTGAGTTTGGTACACTAATGTTTGTGGCCCTTTATGACAAAAAATGTGTTATGCCCAATGGCACTGGGGATTGAACCTAGGGCCTCACACAGGTTATGCAACTGCGCTGTGCCACTGAGGGTGTTTCGTTTTGTTTTGCTTTGTTTTGTTTTTTGTCTTGCTAATTTGTCCAGGCTAGGATCAAACTCAATAGCAAGTTGCACCGCCATGTCCAGCTATTTTTCTGCTTTTAAAATAAACAAGTTTAAGACATTTGTAACAATGGTAAAACACATGATAAAATTCTAAACTGGGTGTGGAGGCACACACCTGTCTGTAATTCCATCACGTTGGGTGGCTGAGGCAGAAGAATCACAAGTTTGAGCCCAGCCTGGGTGATTTAGCAAGACGACCCTGTCTCAAAATAAAAATAAAAAATAAAATAAAAAAGGGGTTATAGGGGCCGGGGATGTGGTTCAATGGCACAGCACCTGCTTGGCAAGCACAATGTCCTGAGTTCAATTCTTGGTACAAAGTAAAAAAAAGGGTAGAGGGAGACACAGCTCAGTCCAAAGGCCCTGGATTCAATCCTCAGTACAACACACCCACTAATCTAATCAGCTGGAAATCTCTATTTATTGTTGCAAGTTGCACAAGAGCATGATCATAAGATACTATTATCTGTATCTGTATATGTATATATGCATAAAAAAATGTTTGGGAAGAGACTTACCAGAGGATGTCCAATGATTTTTTCTAAATACTGAGACTTTAGGGGTTCCCCCCCACCACGCTTTTGAAAATACTCTTTGATGGTTTTATTCCCACTGCTGGAGATCCACCAAGGACCCACAGATGCTAACGAAGTACTCAGTCTGCCACTGAGCTACGAAGCTGTTTTTATTCTGAGAAAAAGAAGAGAGGTTCATGGGGTACAGAAAGAAGGCTGGGGTGGCCGTGCAGGGCAGGAGGAGGGGCCTGTGCAGGGGGAGGGAAGACGTCCCTGCGGGCCGCGTAACCACTGATCTGAGTTTTAAAACTTTTTATTAGTACCAGTTTGCAGTGCATAATGATTACTTCCTTGTGGGGAGCTGGCAGATGTACAAACACATCACAGTCGTCTTTACTTCCCCTCCCCCGCCCCACCTCCCATCCAATATTAAAATGGTGTTTGAAAAGACAGTGAGGAAGCCAGCTTATCTAGAGTAACAAGCAAATAGAATTTGTGCTAGAGATATTTGCTTTATTGCCAGGTTTATTTCATATCTTTGTTTTGATATGTTACAAGCTGCATTTTCTTATACTTGAGAGCATTTTAAAAAGCAGATCCTAGAAAAACTATTTTGTAATTTTTCTGAATATTGTCTCTAAAGTGATATATACAGATGGGCAGTTAATGAATAGACATTTCTTAGAAAAAGTACAAGTGGCCAAGAAATACATGGAAAAATGTTCAGCATCTCTGGCCATTAGAGAAATGCAAATTAAAACAACTCTGAGATTCCATCCTACCCCCAGAAAGAATGGTCATTATCAAGAAATCAGATAATAATAACTGCTGGCAAGGCGAGGTGCCCTGGTGACCGGGGTCTCCCTGCTGCTCCACGACACTCCTGCCCTGCCTGCTGCCTTCCCTCCCTGCTCTCCCCATGCTGGCTCCCCAGCAGCATGCTGAAATATTTTCTTTTTTTGTTTGTTTTATTTTTTGTTTTGTTTTTGTTTTTTTGGTACCAGGGATCAAACTCACAACCTTGCGCCTACCAGGCAGGTGCTTACACCACTGAGCTAAATCCCTGGTCCTATTTTTTGAGACAGGGTCTCACTATGCAGTTCAGGCTGGCTTTGAACTCACTTTGTAGCCTCTGCCGGTCTCAAATTCACAACGATCCTCCTGCCTCAGCCTCCTGAGTGCTGGAATTAAAGGCATGCACCACCACACCTGGCTGGGGCTGGAATATTTTCTGGTAAAACAAAGTAGCCCCAGAGAAAGTCTCTAGAAAATCTGCCACTGAGGAGTTGCCTACTGAAGTGAACAGGTCTCTCCGCATGGTCTGAAATGAAACTTAACGTGAACGTGCTTCATCTATTTAGACAGCCAATGGTTTTGTACCTCACTCCACAGAGGAATGGACATATTCAGGGTCACCAGAAATTTGGGAGAAGTCTCTAATGTGGTGGCTGGAAGCCAAAATAAAACAAACAGGAAAGAGGAGAGAGGAATTAAGAAGCAGAAACAATAAAAGAGAAGGTGAAACCTATCATTAATATCCTGTGGGGAGAAAAGAGAAAATACCAGATTCATTAAATAAGAATTTCTCACTAAAAAAAAAAAGAAGAAGAAGAAGAAAAGAAAAGAAAAAAAGAAAAAAGAAATTAAAAAATTGCAACAGAAAAAAGAAAAATATTCAACAGATCTGGGCTGACAGATAAAGATGAGAAAATCATCCAGAAAAGGAAAAACAAGGAAAGGCAGAGGTCCCATCTGGGAAGAAAGAATGTACAGACCCCAGGAATCCTAGCACCTGAGGCTTCTCATCGACACTAGCAGCCAGGGACAAAGCAGCCAGGCTTCAGAGCTGTGAGGGCAGAACTTCCCAACACAGGATTCTCCACCAAACTAGCTCCTGCAACAGTACAATTTTAAGTGGGCAAGATTTGTAAATATTAATTTGCATGCAGCCTTTCTCATGAAACTAGTAGAAGGTGCGTTTCATTAAAAACCGGAATATAGCTGAGCATAATGGCGCATGCCTGTAATCCCAGCTTTCAGGAGGCCGTGGCAAGAGGATTACCATGAGTTCGAGGCCAACCTGGGCTACATAAGTGAGTTTGAAGTCAGCCTATACTACATAGTGAGACTGGATGGATGGATGGATGGATGGATAGATAGATAGATAGATAGATAGGTAGGTAGATAGATAAAAGGAATATTGTGAGGAAGATGGAATTAGGGGACCTAACAGTGAGGGAGGCCCTGACCCAGGGCCAAGTGAAGAGATTTCTCCTTAGAATGGCAGTGTCAGGTGGTCCAGGCAGAGAGTAGCAGTTCCCAGGAAGGTGGCAGAGTGGTGTGTGCCCAGAAATGAGGCAACAGCAATGGTCCGTGAAAGGTTAGAGATCATATTTCATTGTAGGAAGTAGTGGTTAGTACTTAGAAATTCCAGGTAAACCAAAAAAGAAATAATTATTCCAAGAAAAATAAAAGGTTCTTTAAGAAAGAAAAAGGCCAGGTGTGGTGGCACATGCCTATAATCCCAACACTCTGGAGACTGAGACAGGAGAATTGCCATGAGTTTGAGGTCAGCCTAGACTATATAGTGAGATCGTGTCTCGAAAAAAAAGAGTAATAATAATGAATCTTGTGGTTTGATTGTGAATGCTATTCACACAGCCCCAAATCAGTAAATGTGGCTTATTTGGAAGCTAAAATTCATATAATATTTACAGTAAAAAATAGGAGATGGAAAACATGTGGAGTGGTCAGAAAGATAATTTATCCTCTTCAGCTAAGAGTCCAAAGATAATGTCTACAATGTAAAAACTGAGAAATCTTAACACAGACATTTAAAAATGCAGAGTGAAAAACAAGATTCAGGGAGTTGGATTGGTTCAGATTTGCTGCAGTCGTTTGGTTTGTCATGAAGTGAGTTTGAGAAGCTGGCGAACCTTTCCAATAACTTGGCCAGCAGAGATTCAAGACTCATAAAGATATTGGAGGTGGAAATACAGAGGATGGAAGGGAAGAAACATGTATGGAAAGAAAGGGATAAGGGCAGGGCTTTGAGAAACATTTTCTGTTTTTATTTTTAATTGGCAATAACTTTACATATTTATGGGGTACAATGTAATAATTTCATACTCGTACACAGTGCATTGATGAAATCAGGATAATCGACCTTTCTGCCTTTAAATATTTAGCATTTTTTAACCTTTTATTTTTAGAGATTGAACCAATGGCCCTCACACTGAGATACATCCCCAACCCTTTTTTTTCTTTTTTGAATTTTTACCATGAGACAGAGTCTCACTAAGTTGCCCAGACTGGGCCCAAATGTGTAATTCTTCTGCCTCAGCCTCCCAGAGTACTGGGATTATAGGCATGTGCCACCACACTTGGCCAAGTATTTATCATTTCTTTGTGTTCTTTATGAAATACATCGTTGTAAACTGTAGTCACCCTGCAGTGCTACAGAACATTAGATCGTACTCCTCCTAGGTGTAATTCGGTGCCTGTTACCTGACCTCCCTCTGTCTTCACAGGGAATCCTTATAGATAAAGACTGGGAGAAGGAAGAAGGGGCAGGGAGGAAATTATCAGAATGTAGAGAGACAGTATAATATAACCTCGCAGAAGCCAAGGAAGGGGCATTTCAAGGAAAAGATGAGCAAGAGCATCCCATGTTGCAGGTGCAGAGCTGAGGAGAGGGCCTTGGACTGCATGGTGATTGGGAGGACACCCATGACCTCCAAGCAAACAACTTTAGTTGAACGCAGGAAGCAATGTTGAAGGAGTCAGTGAGCAAATGAATGGACAGATGGTGAGAAAGGGGAAACGATCTATATAGCATACTATTCTGAGAAAATTGGCTTTGAAAACCAATGGATAGGGCTGGGAATATAGCTCAGTGGCACAGTGCCTGCCTGGCAAGTGGGAGGTCCTAAGGTCAATTACCAGTACCAAAAAAAAACCAAAAAAAACCCCCAAAAAACAAAAAAACAGAAGACATTGACTTGAACAACTAGTCTGTGAACAGTTCTTTAGGTTAAGGAACCTATCAGATAAAGCACAGGAGGTTGGACAGTAAAGAGTTCGTGGAGAAGATGCCATTGAAGATGCGAGTGTAAGGGGCATCCATTTTGGCCAGGACCCTGGGAGACTGAGACGCGAGAACCAGATGGAGAGCTCAGGCTTAGCGATCAGAGACTGGAAGTGGTGAGCAAAAGTGAAGACACAGTGAGATATGAAGATATAGAGGAAGCAAACTGAAGGACCCCAGAAATCAGATGGCTTCGATTTTCCCAATATAATAAGAGGCTGTCTGCTGAGAGTTTGGGTTGGAGCTCAGGGTTTAGAAATTTGAGAATGAAAAATGTCTGGAGCAGCTGCTGTAAGGAATGTAATACGGAGTCAAAGAGGATGACTAAAGGGTTACCCAGTAGCCACGAGCCTCCACACGAGGGTAGACAGGACCAATTTGCTTTGCAGTAAAGCCAGTTAATATGATTTCTGGGCTTTCTGGATGAATGCTGTCTCTCCAGAAGTTATATTAATCATCCTCCTGGCTGGGAGAGTTTCTTTGGAATTCCTTAAGACACTTAGGGTTCAGAAACTTTAGAAAATGTGTGTTGGAAGAAAATTTGTGCTGAGGTGTATCAGAGAACAGGTTTCCATAGGGGGCACCTTCATCTGGGTCATTGGGAGGTCTCGTGGAAAGAATCCTGCGCCTTGTGGGGAGAATCCTGCGCCAAGAGAAAGACAACGAACTTAAGAGATGTACGAGAAGCATCAGGAAGATCTATAGCTGCGTAGCTATCTCAACACAGATCTGAGGGTGGAAGCACATCTGGATGCAGATAAAAGGGCAAGAGAGAAGTGACATCATCGTGGGATTACACTGTGGGCCACCGAGCCAGATGGAAGAAACAGATATAGCATTCTTGATGCAGATCGGGGAACCAGAGAGTCGGGGAACAGGAGGAGAGGGATTTCAGGAATCAAGACAAGTGCCAGGTTGTGCTCAGACAAAAATATCAGACTTAAAAAAAATAGTAGACTTGATTAATTCCCTTTCTCTCTCTTTGTGTTTCTGCTCATCAAAGAAACACTTGCTTATCATAGAAATGGGTGATGAAGCAGAATAATCATCCATAAATCCACCACTCGTGGCAATCACAGTTCAGTACTTGCTAGTTATTTCTAGCATTTTCTATGCCTTCACTTTAACTCATAGACATTATGCTGAATATACATTTCTAGAGTGTGTTTGCTTCTTTTTACCTAGAAATCTTACTTCCCCAGCCCATTAGTGCAGTTTTCATCACCAACACATTTGTGATCAGGACCAGCAGAAGTCAGTGGTCAAAGCCAGGAATCTAACAATCGATTTCAATATGAAAATGAAATTAATCTACGTTTCAGAACATGGCTGGCCTTAGCAGGTTGGCAGGGCTGTCCTTAAATTTGGTTAGATCCCTTCCTCACACCTTCCATAAAAATAAATTTCACAGGGCCAGGTGTGGTGGCGCACTCCTGTAATCCCAGCACTCGGGAGGCTGAGGCAGGAGGATCATTGCAAGTTTGAGACCAGCCTGGGCTACAAAATGAGCTCAAGGCCAGCTTGAACTACACAGCAAGACCCTGTCTCAAAAACAAAACAAAACAAACAAACAAACAAACAAAACACCTCACAGAAGGGGAGGCATTGCTAAGTGTGACTGACCAAAAACCTGGAACCATAAAAGATTGATATACTTCTTTACATAACAAGGAAAAAGTCTGCTTGACAAAAATCCTATAAGTCCCAGGTATGGTGATGCACACCTGTAATCCTAGCACTGAGGAGGCTGAGGTAGGTAGAAAGACCCCTTCGAGTTCAAGGCCAACCTGGGCTATGTAGTGAAATCAAGGCCTAGAGGCTGGGTGTGGTGGTGCACACCTGTAATCCCAGCACTCAGGAGACCGATGCAGGAGGATTGCCTTGACTTCAAGGCCAGCCTGGGCTACAGAGTGAATTCAAGGCCAATTTGGACTCTGTAGGGAGACCCTGTCTCAAAAAGACAAAAAAAAAAAAAAAAAAAAAAAAAAAAAAAAAAAAAAAAAAAAAAAAAAAAAAAAAAAAAAAAAAAAAAA
Source organism: Dasyprocta punctata (assembly GCA_004363535.1). NCBI lineage: Eukaryota > Metazoa > Chordata > Mammalia > Rodentia > Dasyproctidae > Dasyprocta > Dasyprocta punctata. Next base: position 40,993 of record RJWM01015505.1, read on the forward strand.
AAAAAAAAAAAAAAAAAAAAAAAAAAAAAAAAAAAAAAAAAAAAAAAAAAAAAAAAAAAAAAAAGGCCCACCTGGGCTACATAGCAATACTCTGTCTCAAACTGCACCCTCAAAGATCCTATAAATAAGTACAAAAGATTAACAACAAATAGAAAATGTTTGTATCACAGAGGAAAGGCTAACTGTCTCATAAACAGATTTCCTTAAAAAAACTGTAATAAAAAAATAACAAAAACTCAGTACGAAATTAAAGAGTGGAATGAACAGAAAATTCATTGTACGTGGTTCTTTTAAAATTATTTTAATAATTTACTGAGCTATAATTTATGTACCATACACCTGATGTCGCGGTTGTTGCTGCTGCTGCTGCTGCTGCTGCAGCTGGAGATTGAACCTGGGGCCTCAAGTGTGCTGAGCGTGTGCTGCACCCTCGGCTACTCCCTGGCCCCTATAATCTAGTGGCTTCTAAACCCATGCCTTAGGGAGAAAAAATAAAACAAAGCAAAAAGCCCATGTTCGTATCAGTAACTCCCCATTCTCCCTACCAAACAACCCCAGCCCTCGAGAACCATTTATCTACTTTCTGTCTCTGTGGGTAATGTCTATTCTGACATGTCATGTGGATGGACTCATACAGTATGTGGGCTCCTGTGTCTGACTTCCTTCATTTAATGTTTTGTTTTGGTTTTGTCTTTTTGAGACAGGGTCTATCTATGTAGTTCAGGCTCACTTGGAACTTACTGGGTAGCCCAGGCTGGCCGCAAACTCACAATGATTCTCCTGCCTCAGCCTCCCAAGCTATAGGCGTGTGCCACCAAGTCTGACCTTTCCTTTTTAAGATTGTTTTGGCCACTCAAGATCCTTAGCATTTCCATATATTATTTAGAACAAACTTGTGAATTTCTTTAAAAAAAAAAAAACTTGATGAGAACTTGAATGAAATTATGAAGAACCTATAGATTCATTGAGGAAGAAATGTATCTTTGCAACACTGAATCTTTCAGTCCATGAATGTAGTGCATTTTCCCTTAGGTCTTCTTTAATTTCTCAGCAATGCTTTGTAGAGTTTAATGTATGGTTCTTAAATACTTCATTAAATTTATTCCTAAACATTTCATGTTTTATGCTATCATTATAAATGGTGTTTTTTCATTATGAGCATAAGAAATAGCATTGCCTTTTAAGTTCTGAAAATTTCTTTAAAGAATTAATATTCAAGCCAGGTGTGGTAGCACATGCCTTTAATCCCAGCACTCAGGAAGCTGAGGTAGGAGGAATATTGTGAGTTCAAGGCCAGCTTGGGCTACAACATGAGCACAAGGCTGGCCTGAACTACACAGTGCAACCCTGTTTCAAAAAACTAGAGCCGGGAGTTTGGCTCAGTGGCTTAAGTGCCTGCCTGGCAGGCATGAGTTTGTGAGTTCGATCACCAGTGCCACAAAAAATAAATAAATATATAAATAATATTCAAACAAATATTTTGCTTCTAGTAAGACAATAACATTATTTTTCTTCTGTATGCTGTTAATATGAATAAATCCATCTTAGTCATGATTTATTATCCTTTTTATATATTGCTGGATTTCTTTTACTAATATTTTGTTAGTGTTGTTTTTATCTGTCTATATGGGGTATCTATATAGGTCACATTTTTTTTCTTTCTTTTTTGGTTTTTTTCTTTTAATATCATCTTATTTTCAGTGACTGGCCTTATAAAGTATCAAAGAGTTCATACAACTATAATGACTTTTCAGAAGTTTAAATTAGGTGTTTCGTTTGGTTTTGGTTTGGTTTGGTTTGGTTTTTTGGTTTTTTTGAGACAGTGTCTTGCTATGTAGTTCAGACTGGCCTCAAACTTGGGGCAGTTCTCCTGCCTCAGCCTCCCAAGTGCTGGGATTACAGTCATGTACCACCACCACCCCTGGTTTAAATTAGTTTAATAAAGTGCTTCAAGCTGTTTTCCTTAGAACTGTCACACATGTAATTATTTGCTTCAACTTCTCCTTCCTTGTTAAACTGTAAACTCCATGAGAACATGCATCTGTCCTGTTAATTTCTATATTCCCAGCGTGTAGCCAAATGCCTGATTCAAGCATATATAAATGTTTACCGAATTGCATGAATTAAAGGGAAAATGAGGACCTAGGAAAACAGAATTATAACAAAATACTAAAGATGACATAAAAAGACTTCCTTTATAAAAAGTTACATTGGAAGCAAACAACAATGAGGCCTAGGTGGCTAGTATAATATTAATGAATGAATGACAGTAGAGCGTTCCCCCTATTTTGGTTTAGTCTTTGGACTGGAGAAGATAAAATAAACACTGGTTGCAGGGAATGAAATCAAATGTCTCTGAGATCATGAGAGATCACCTAACTGCTATAAAGGCGCTCAGGTTCCTGGACTTGGCTTACACTCCAAGGCACTGAAGGCTGGTGACCGAGCTCCCAGACCTGGCTGGGACGGCAGCTGGGAGTGGACAGGAGATGCCCAAAGATTGGACAAGGAGCAGCCATTCAGGTCACCTGAGCACACCCACAGCCTGGTGATGTTGCTGTCCTAGGTGACATTCTTCAACTATTTATTTTTTTTTAAGTTTTTAAAAATTTCTGATAATTGAGGTATTTGAAGGAATCAACTATTTTTTTTTAAACAGAAGAAAAGAAATTAAAGTAAAACAATTTCACAACAAGCCAATAGGAGAGTAACAATAATCAGCACATTGCATATTGTTATATTCACAGCAGTTGTTTAGGGTATAAGATACAGACATGGAACCCATCTTCTATTTATTACAAAGGAAAATTTCCAGTGTCCAGAGAGGAAGTTGTGATCACTACAAGTCTGTCAAAATGCACAGAGGAAGAAGAGGGAAACAGGAAGAGGAAGAGGATGAGAACACTGGTGGGTGAAGAAGACCTGCTTGCAACCCCAGCTCTGTTATTTCTTAGTAAGTTGACATTGGACAAGTCGTTAATCTCTGTAAGCCAAATTTCCTTATTGGTAAAACAGAAATAACAAGAGAACCTACTTCTGAGGTAGTTGTGAGGATTAAATCCAATCATGTGTAGAAAGTGCGGATTTATCAGATTCTGAGCTGACTGGGGAGGGAGGGACAGAGCTGAGGACGGCGACGCAGAACAGGGACCGAGCAGACAGAGGACGCACGCAGGCTGCTCTGCTGCGAGGACTCTGTGTTAAATGTAGCTCTATTTAGTGTATTTGTCTGGTTTCGTTGGATTTCAACAGGAGCGCGACACTTCCTACATGATACCCTCGTGAACAAGCAGCAGGAACCGAGGCTGAAAGACGCAGAACTGACGGTCAAAGCGCTGATGCTGGGGGAGGCGACGAGGGGAGAATTAGCATGTGCGATGCACATGCACTGCCTGCCACGTACTGCAAACATGTGCTAATAAAAATAAAAAAAACATCATGTGGGCTGATAAATGGGTGCTTGCTGCGCCGAAGGTGTCCAGAAGTGTAATTCTGGATTATGTCTTCAGCAAGCTTTTTCTTTTCTAATTCATTCTTTGCATAAGAGCATTAATAATAGGCTAATAAAATTTGATGTTAATAGCTAATAAACTGACTGAAAGAAAGAAGAGCTGCACAGCCACCCTGTGATGTACAGCAGGGAACTCGGCCTGAGTGCTGCAAGTCTGCTGTCACGCCCGGTGCTGGGGCCTGGAGTGAGTCGCTTACCTTAATCTGTTTTAATTAGCTACTATAAATGATTCCAAAACCTGGGGGATAAATGAACATTTATTATTTCACAGTTTCTGAGGGTCAGGACTCCAGGGATAGCTTAGTTGGCGGTTCTGGCTCAGGGTCTCCTCCTCACAAGGGGCTGCATTCTCCACTGCTGCAGGTCCTCACGATACAGTGGCCGGTTTCCCCAGGCAGAGGGATCTCACAGAGGGAGAACACTCAGGCAGCCCTGGTGCCTTTTGTGACCTAGTCTCTGAGATCATATACTGTCCCTTTCGCTTTATTCTGTTCTGTAGGAGCAAGTCAGTGAGTTCAGCTTATAGGAAGAAAGGGAACGGAATTGGGTGGGACCTACCTCTTGAAGGGAGAGGAGTATCCTACAACACTGCAGCTATGACTTAAAACTGCCGCAATATAGAAGTACTCGGGGCCAGTGCAGTGGTGCATGCCTGTGGTAGCTAGGCTGAAAGCAAGAATACATTTATGTATTCTGTTTATGAATACATTGTGAACACATAGTACCTAATGTTCACCATTGCCTGGAGGACTGTCCAATGTTCATGGTAAACACAGCTACTAAGGAGGCTGAGACAGAAGGATTGCCAAGTTGGAGACCAGCCTGGGCAATTTAGTGAGATTTTGTCTCCAAATAAAATTTTATAAAAAGGTTGGGGATGTAGCTTATTACCCCTGGGTTCAAGTCCTCTGGACCGCGAACAACAGTAACACCAGCACCACCTCAGTACAGCATTTGGCACTTAGAAGGTGCTCCAGAAATAGCCTTTCTTGTTCTTCTGTGATTCGTACATGTGGTCCTTACTATAGAGCCAGTGTGGGTCAGACAAGAGACACTCATGACGTATTAGGTTCCTGAAAAAAATGCAAAGAAACACCATATGTCCCTGGATTTGTTACATCTGTTTTGTACACTGAAATGAATAGATTGTTTTGCACTGTTTAATAGTATAATTCACTGTTTAATAAAAATAAATTTCAGTAACACTTAGTAGGCACACCTAAAATGTATGCCTGGGGTTAGAGTTGTAACTCAGTGGTAGAGCACTTGCCTGAAGTGCATGAAACCCTAGATTCCTTCCCCAGAGGGGAAACAAGTGTTTAATTAAAATGCCACTGACATTAATTTTCTTTGGTGGTAGGGATCAAACACAGGCCTCACACATGCTCAGCAAGCACTACACCACTGAGCCCCCACACACAAATCACTTGAATGACAACTCAGAAAATGGATTTGCTTGGTTTTGTAAAATGTTTTAAATATGGGTATTAGTCATCTAAGAAGCCATCAGAGTTTAACTGTGTAATATGCTAACTTGTCTTTCTGAGTGTCCCTCTCCTTTCCGATTAAAAATTGCCACCGTTTAGACTAGCAGGCCTGGTCTTCATCAAAGATGGGAAAGGCTTGCTAGTTTGCACACCTTCCCTGAAGGCAAGGAGTAATTTGAGAGGGAAGTGCACTAACAAACAAAAAGTACTCTATCAACAAGTACACTAACAAACAAAAAGTATTCTGTCAACAAAGGGCTCAATTTTGTAAGGGAGCTGATGTGGACAGTAAAAATTTAGAAGTGAGAATTAATATGGCTAAATCCCTGGGTAATTTGGATTTCCTCTGTTTGTACATACATTTGTAAACACACAGTACCTAATGTCCACCACTGCCTGGAGGATTGTCTAATGTTCATTGTAAATACAAACACAAGACCTGCCCCCCGCCATGGACAAAGTAATTTCCTATGCTACTTCGGTAAGATAAGATCATTAAATTAAGCCGGGCGTGGTGGCACACACCTTTAATCCCAGCACTCGGAGGCTGAGGTAGGAGGAGCATTGTGAGTTCGAGGCCTGCTTGGGCTATGTCTTGGTTACTTTTTACTGGTTGCTGAGACAAAACACCTGACACCTAAAATTAGGGAAGGAAAGGTTTATTTAGCTTACAGGTTTTGGAGGTTTCAGTCCACAATCAGCTGGCTCCAAGGCAGGGTGGCATGGCACAGGAACAACACTTCAAGGCAGCAACTGAACAAAAGCAGCCAAAGTAAAAGGAGCAAG
>RJWM01015506.1:0-47610 GCA_004363535.1 Dasyprocta punctata
TATTCTGATGTTGTTGGCTGGAACACTCTGTAAACATCTACTAAGTCCATCTGCTCACAGGTTTGATTCAGTTCTGTTATTTCTTTGCCAACTTTTTGTCTAGTTGATCTATCTCTATGTGACAATAGGGTATTAATGTCCCCTGTCATCACTGTGTTATTGCATATTTGGTTTTTCATGTCCATTAGTATTTGTCTCATATAGTTGTGTGCTCCTGTATTTGGTGCATATATATTTATGATTGTTAACTCTTCCTCTTGAATTTTCACCCTAACAAGTAATGACCTTCTTTATCTCTTTTGATCATTTTTGGTTTGAAGTTTACACTGTCTGCAACCAGAATAGCTATGCCCACTTTTTTCTGGGTTCCTGTTGCATGGAATATTGTTTTCCATCCTTTGACTTTTAGTCTATGAGTTTCCTTTTGAGTCAGATGTGTTTCTTGTATACAGCATATTGTTGGATCCTGTTTCTTGATCCGTTCTATTAGCCTTTTTCTTTTAATTGGTGAATTGAGACCATTTACATTGATGAATATTCCTGATATGTACTGGCTTAACTTTGTCATGTCATTTTTCTGTTGCTGGTTTCCTGCTTTTCCCCCTCATTTAATTGTTTACCCTGCCTGGTCATTTTTTCTGTTGTTGTTCTGGGAATTGTAGTCATTTTTGTCTGTCTCTATTATGTCTTTCAGTATTCTTTCTAGGATTGGTTTGGTAGACATGAATTTCTTCATTTGCTCTTTGTCATGGAAGTATCTTATCTCTCCATCAATTTTGAAAGAAAGTTTTGCAGGGTACATCAATCTGGGTTGAAAGTTGTTTTCTTTCAGGGCTTGAAATACTTCACTCCAATCTCATCTTAACTTGAGGGTTTGTGCTGAAAGGTCTGCTGTGATTCTAATGGGCTTTCCTTGATAGGTGAGTTGTGTCTTTTCTCTAACAGCTTTTAGTATTCTGTTTTTATGCTGTATGTCTGGGATCTAAATTATTATATGTCTGGGTGTAGATTTATTTTGCTTATGGCTGCTGGGTGTTCTGTATGCCTCACTTATCTGCACATCCAATTCTTTTCCCATGCCTGGGAAATTTTCCACCATTACTTCTGTGAATAATTTTTTAAGTCAGTTGCATTGACTGCTGCATTTTCATTGATGCCTCTCAGTCTTATATTGGTGCTCTTTGTATCATCTTGAAGCTACTGAATATTTATTTCATGCTCCCTTGTTATTTTTACAAATTCTTTCCTTTCATCATCACTAGCTACAATCCTGTCTTTGAGGTCTGGAAGTCTATCCTGAGCTTCATTTAAACAGTTTGGCCAGCTTTCCATGGAGTTTTATATTTCCTGGATATCTCTTTGAATTTTTTTCATGCATTCTATTTGCTTCCTAAGTTGCTCATTCATGATTTTCACCATTTTTCCATGCTTCTGTACTTTTTTTTATCTATGTCTTCTCTAGCTATGCTGAGTAATTCCTTTAATAAAGTTGTCATTTGTTTGTTTACCTGAGAGATTATTTCTAGTCTGATTTCCTCTATAGCTTCATGGATTTGTTTCTTTATTTCACTTGCTATCTTTTCAGAAATTTCGGGTGTGTGACTTTCAGTGTCCTATAGTTCTATTTCCCCTTTACTTGTTCCTGATGGACTGGATGTTTGAGATTGCATTTTGCATTTTTGTCTTGTCATTTTCACCTCTTGGGTTAATATGTTGGTCTTTCAATTCCACTAATCTGTAGTGACTGTTGTGTGTGTCTTAGAGTCTGTCTTGGTTACTTTTCAGTTGTTGCTGGGACAAAACACCTGACACCCAAAATTAGGCAAGGAAAGGTTTATTTAGCTTACAGTTTTTGGAGGTTTCAGTCCATAATCAGGTGGCTCCAAGGCAGGGTGGCATGGCACTGGGGCAACACTTCAAGGCAGCAGCCAAGCAAAAGCAGCCAGAGTAAAAGGGGGCAAGAGTAAGCCACTTTTTCTGCTTTATATTGTACACAGGACACCCCCTTCCCTCCAGGGTGGGTGTAGCATTCACAAATCTCCTTGCTTTCCTTTGCACAGGATGAGGATATTTACAAAGTAAGAACCCTGGCTCCCTGCTGAGTCTCTCAGTTAAACTTCTGACCTTCTCAAATTGACACAATGAACAGGTAACTGCTTGTGCTCTACACACCAGGATGTATGGCTGCTGAGTTACTTAGTGAAGCTTCTAGATTTCTCAAGTTGACACAATGTATAAACCATAACAGGGTCCTACTGTATGGCTGATTTTTGTCCAATTGCTGAGTCCCTCAACGAAGTGGAGAGGCCAATCACTTGGATTCCTCCTGCAGGTCCTTTTGGGTGAGTCTTATATTCTCCTTAGGCTGACTAGCCTAGGAGTATTGATGTAAGCCAACCTTTGTCTTCTATTGTTACTGTGGTTTTAGGTTGTTCTGTGCTGCCAGATTTACCGGGGTATTGTGTGCCTCAGCTGGGACCCTACTGTGTCACAGGGGGTCTCCTAGGCCCTTTCAAGTTTCTCCAGGTTGGGGTAGGCCTTGTCACCCCTCTCCTCAACCCACCCAGTGTTTTCTGTATGGAAGAAGGACACAGCCACACTCTTACTGGACTTCTAAAGTCCTACAGCTGAAGCGGGGTGGGGGCTCATTGCTGCTCCTGCTGAACCACTGATATCCTCTACTTGAGGGGGAAACTCACTGCATAGTTGCAGGCCTGTTGAGGTCCTCTGTGGGGGTGAGGGGTTGCTGAGGCTTCCACCAGCCCACCAGGGTTCTGCAGGTAGTGGATGGGATGCTAATTGTCCCTGGGCTGTTGAAGACTCCAGGGTGGAGAGGGAGGTGCTGCTGTCAATGATCTGCAGACTTCATAGGTCTCCGGGGTTGGGGAGGTGCTGCTGGGGTGAAGGTCCAAGCTTGCCCCACTGCTGAGGTCTCCAAGGTGGGGGGAGGTGCTGGACTTCAATGTATTGCACAATGTACTCTCACAACACTTGAACCATAGCTTAGATGAGTTGATAAATCACCAAACCATGACACGGATGGTTAAGGAACTCATTGGCTTCTGGTCTCTTTCTGGGCATCAGCAATTTAGCTAATATAAACTGGAATAGTTCAGGTAATAGTGACTGAATTCAACTTTGCCGATACCTCTGACTTCAGTTGCTTTGACTGAGTGCAGAGCCCTGGATGCTCTTGTCTTCCGTGTTGTTACCCAAAGGCTCGTGTGATCTGGAGGGATAAGTGGCTTTTCTTTCATTTGCCAGAAGCAAGTGGTTATGTTTGTGGAGGGGCCAGGATACTAATTTCTGTGATTTGACTCTGGTAAAAATTTTGTGGAGCCAGGGGGTGGGATGTTGCTTTTTCTTTTGGCCCTGGTAAACATTTTATGCTTGTTATGGTGGTTAAAGTGCTGAATTTGATCTTTTCTTTGTGTGCCAGGAGGTTCACAGTAAATGAGAGGTGTGGTATGCTAGGGAGAAGTGGCTGTGGCTTGGCCTCTCTGCACCCTGTCAGCACACACATGTTCTGTGACATGTGAATGCATCTTGAGGGGCTGACAGGGCTGCTCCCAAGAAACTGTGGGCACTGGTCTGGGTTGGGAGGCAGTAGGGTGCTGCAATCACAGCAATGGACTGAGAGTGGGTTGCTACTCCCAGCTTCTCTGTTGTTCCATCCCTCTGATCCTCTATTCGTTCCCCACCACTCAGAAAGTAGGACTTAGGGCAGGACCAGGCATGAAACTGTCAGGATTCAGTAGTGAACAAGACAGATATAAACCCTGTCCTTTGGCTTATGATGGAGTTGAGGTGGAATCAGGGAAGCTTCTGCAGGCAATGACTATCAATATCTTTCCTCTTTTGGTGTCACTCCTTTCTGGGACACTCTTTCTTATGCTCTGTGTCTTCCTTGTGACAATCCCAGGATCCCCTCCAGCTTCACATTCTGGTCTTCGCAGACCTCTCTGAGACCAGCTGCTCCCACCTGTTGTCCCATACCAGCTCTTGTCTTGAATCTTCAGCTGCCTGGTGGACACCTCCTTATGGGATCCCTCAGTCATTTCAAAGCCACAACAACTATGAAGATCTCAGCTCTGTTGTCATATCCTTTCCCTTTTCTGCCTCTGATAATTTACCACCCTTCATTTTGGCACTCAGGCCAAAGACTTCATCATCTTGGGCCTACCATTTCTGCTATGTATCCAAGCCATGCAGCTCCACTTTTCCTATGACCGTGACATTGCTTCTCTCTCCCTCCACTTACTTTACCTGCAGTGCTCACTGTGACTGTCTTGGCCATGTTCCTAGCCAGGTCCGTATTTCCTGAACCCTCCCTGCTTATAGTTTTCCTTCCATATTTTTCACCCTCTCCAGAGCCTGCAGGTCTTGTCAACCTTCTAGGGGTCCCTGTGGGGCTCTGCAGTCTGATGCCTGGGTTCTAAACCCGACTCTGCCGCTTAACATGTAGGTAACCTTGGTTGAGTTATGAATCACCCTGTACTGTGGCTATTTCCTTTATGAAGTAGTTGTGTTTGCCTCATAGGGTTACAAAGAGGATTAAATGAGTCCACCTGTGTGGAGGGTTTACAGAAGTGTCTGGTGTAATGTCAGCATTTCATGCAAGTGGATTCCTTAGCTCCTTGCTCTCCACATTTTACCTTTTATAACTCCCATTTTCTATTATATTTCTAAATTTTTGTTTACAAGGTAGTCCACAAACAGTAACAGAATCTATATGAACTTCATGACACATGAGTATTTGTCTTTTTTCACATTCCTCTAAGAACTATATATGTATCGTTAAGTCTGTATTTGCATATATGTGAGATACACACACACACACATATATATATATATTTATATCTTCAGGTATATTCTTTATGTGTGTGTGATACTGAGGATTGAATTCTATCTTTGTACAAGGTCTTACTAAATTGCTAAATTGCCCAGCCTGGGCTTAACTTGCAATCCTCCTGTCTCAGTCTGGGATTATAGGTGTTCACTACCATGCCCAGATCTGCTGTTTTGATTCTCACTCCAATGTTCTGATGATGCTTCTAAACAAAAAACCTCAGGCAAATCCCTCCCCACTGTGTCATGTTCAAAGATTAATTTTTTTTTTTTTTTTTTTTTTTTTTTGCGGCACCGGGGATTGAACTCACACACAGGCGCTTATGGCACTGAGCCAAACTCCCAGCCCTAGTTTTTTGAGGCAGGGTCACACTATGTAGCTCAGGCCAGCCTTGGCTCCCATTGTAGCCCAAGTGGGCCTCGAACTCACAGTGCTCCTCCTGCCTCAGCCTCCCGAGTGCTGGGATTAAAGGCGTGCACCACCATGCCTGGCTGTGAAAGATTAATTTTTGATAACTTCCGAGACCATACCATTCCCTCTCACTAATCATGAGATGCAGTTTTGCTCTGTTTTGTTTGTCCAGTGCACCAGTCATTCGGCTGACAATGGGCCCTGCCTGCCAACTGGTCTCAGTGACAGTTATCTGTGGGCCTGTTCTCAAGACCTCTCTGTTCCCAGGATGTGAACCCACCCAGAGACATGGAAAACCTCTGAGATGAGCTCATGCAAGCGATTTCTGTGATGAAAATAGCAAAGTGAGGTCATGCCAAGGACTTCAGGTTATACAGAGTATAATTAGGATTTTTTTTCCCCAAATTGTTACCCACTATAATTTCATCATTACGTACATTCTTTAATTATGGGGTCTGATACTCCATTTTAGTTCTGTAATTAGATATAAAGACATTAATTTTGTAGATATTACAATCAGCTCAAATATACTTCCAGATTCTTTCCCATACCCCACCTTTCCAGGAAAATTAATACATCATTAAAACACTTGTGTGAGGAAAACCTCTAAGAGGCAGTTTTGGGAGCTCAGGGGGCATTTCTGCAGGAGGGGACCTAGTTCAGGAAGGACATGAGAACATTTCCCCAGTTATATTCTCATTGAATGGTCCGGCTTCATTTCAGGTGGCCTCATCTGAGGTGCAGACAGCCAGGAAGGACTCCCCTAATTCATACAGAGCTGGTTTTTTGTAATTGGAAAGTTTAAAGGTGGCATCAATGCTTCACGAGTCATGGGAGAGGAAAGAGCTAATGTTAGGGCAACCCTGGACTTGTGCTTCTCTTGTGGTTTTATGAAAAGATGAAAAGAGGAGGCATTGTGGGTTGGCTTTGTGTTTTTTATTTGTATATGGGCAGCTGATTATCATCTGTCATCTGTATATCTATGAGAAAGAGAGAGGGCCGAGGAGGTAGCTCAGTGGCATAGTGCCTGCCTAGCAAGTAAGAGGCCCTGGGCTTGATTCTTGGTAAATAAAAAAATAGAGGAAGAGAGAAGAGAGTGTCTTAGTTACTTTTCACTTGTTATTGAGACAAACACCCTAACACCCAAAATTAGGAAAGGAAAGGTTTATTTCTTACAGTTCTTGGGGATTTCAGTCCATACTCAGCTGGCTGCAAGGCAGGGTGGCATGGCTGAGGGTCAGCCGTTCATGGTGGCTGCAAACAGCAAAGTGTGAACTGGCAAGATAGAGGGAAGACATGCCTTCTTCCTGCCCTTACACTGTATGTCAGCTCCACCCCTGGGTGGGTGCTGAACTCACACCACCAATCCCAGTGCTAGACAACAAACCAATCACGGATGCTAGACTAACCGCGTCCATGCCATGATTACATGAGACTTGGTGGGGCTACAGGAACAAAAACCATAACACAGAGAGAGGGATATATATATATATATATATATATATATATATATATATATATATATATATCTCCATAACACACACACACACACACAGAGAGAGAGAGAGAGAGAGAGAGAGAGAGAGAGAGAGAGAGAGAAAGAGAGAGAAAATACAGATAAACAGTATGTGTGCTGTCTAATTAAACTAGTGTCTTATTACTTTTCTCACTGCTGAGACAAAATACCTGGCATCCAAAGTTAAAGGAGGAAAAGTTTATTTGGCTCACAGTTTGTAGAGGTTTCAGTCCATAATTGATTGACTCCAAGGCACAATGGCTTGGCAGAGAGACATGGCAGAGAGAAAACAGTTAACAACTAGCAGAAGGCAGAAAAGCAGCAAGCAGCAAGTGACAAGTAGCTACCTTCCTACTGTCCCTTATAGTCTATCCAGGCTTCCTGCCCTTATGGTGGGTAGCACTCACAGACAGGGTAGGGTACCCTTAATCCTAGCATCACACCATGAATCACTCCCAGCATCACATCCTTAATTCCAGCGTCACACACTCTAGACTCAGCCACCTTCAAAAAGCCCCACCTAAGGCCACATGAGGCTTTGAGGGGACATCTAGATACAAGCCATAACAACTAGAACATATCTTATAGCTGAGTATAGTGGCACATATGTATAATCCCCACACTGTGGGAGACTGATTCAGGAGGATCACAAAGCCCAGACAACTTTGCAAGAGCTCATCTCAAAATAAATAAATAAATAAAAAAGGGCTAGGTATGTAGCTCAGTACAAAGACCTTGGGTTTACTTCTCAGTGCAGCAAATAATAATAACAACAACAAACAAAAAACAAAAGCCTCTATGTAATTCAGATATCTCTTCATATTTTTCTCTATCTATTGCATTTTACTTAAAATGAAAACTGACTCCAGGTATTTCCCCCATAGACCGTGATATGTCTGTTTCATTCTATAGAGTCTACATATATATTTGTTTGCCCCCATTCATAAATGTAAGCAAAAAGTGGGTGGTGTAATAGAGTTGGAAGCGATTTAGTAAAGATAGTGGACCTTTCATCTTCTCTTTCTGCACCTCCACACTCTCTCTGTACAATTTCACTGGCATCGTGCTTTCAATGCTATGCATATGCTAAAAAAAATTTTTTTTGAGACAGACTCACTATGTAGTTCAGGATGGCCTTGAACTTGCTTATATAGCCCAGGCTGGCCTCAAACTCATGATAATCCTGCCTCAGCCTCCTGAATGCTGGGATTACAGGTGTGTGCCACCACATCTGGTGCATATGCTCAAATTTATCTCTATCCCAGACTTTTTCTCTGACCCCAGATTCAGGTAACAATCAGAACCCTTGCTGTTTCCATGGGATAGCTCATAGGTATGTAAGCTTCATGTGTCTGCAATTGAACTTAGGTTTTCCCCAAACTTATTTATTGCTAGTCTATTCTTCCTAACTCAGTGAGTGACAACGCAATGGGTGATCAAAACATACCTTACAGCTCCCTGCTTCCCTCTGCCTCCACAGCTATTGTCCTGACTCGGCCACAATGTGGCCATTTCATTTCAGTCACCCACCTAGCTAACAGCTTCTAACTTTCTCATCTTCTGTGCTTGCCTCTCTTCTTTCCTACCACCAGCAAGAGCAACTGTTGTGGTCAATAAATTAGTTGATGTCACTCCATTTCTTATTTTTATTGACTTCCTTTGAATGAAACTAAAATTTCCTACCACAGTGTATCAACCTGCTGGGGTTGCTATAACAAAGTGCCATATAGTGGGTGGTTTAAACAGTAGAAATTCATTTCCTCACAGTTAGGGAGGCTGAAAAGTTCAAGATCAAACTGTAGCAGGGTTTGAGTATTCTCTTCCTTGACTGTAGATGACTCTCTTCTCAAGTTGTGCTCCCAGTGTTGGGGGAGCAGGTCGGGGAGAGATAAAGTAAATTCTCAGGTTTCTTTTATTATAGGGACATTAACCCTATCACATCAGGGCCCTGCCACTGTGATCTCATTTAACCTTAATTACCGTCTTACAGATCTGGTTTCCGGGTACTGTAACATTGGGAATTTAAGCTTCAAGACATGAATTTGGAGCCTTCTCTTTAAATGTGCTAATTGCTACTCCCCCAGATTCCCCTCAGGAAAGTCACTCTGGCTTCCTTATGGTTGCTCAAACAGGCCAACTTTTTTTAGCTTGAAGACCTTCATGCAAGTTTTTTATTTGTCTGGAACAACCAGCTCTTACCTTGCTGCCTCCTTTTGACCTTCCCTTGGTGATTCTTTGTCCTTCAGGTTTGAGTTGGCATCTTCTCAGGGAAGGCTTCCTTATCTGAAGAGCTCCTTATGGTTCTCAATCGCTAGGTCCTGTTTGCTCCTTTTATAGAACTGGGCATGGGTTGTGCTTAGTTTATGCATTTCCCTACAGCGTGTTGCAAGTTCCACCAGGGCAACAACTCATATGGTCTTGAAACACAACAGATTATGCAGCATTTAACACAGAACCTAGAATGTATTTCATGCTCAGTAATAGACTCCAAAGAATGAAAGAGCCTTTTAGGAGTGAATAATATGGAGCGGGATTGAACTACTTTCCTAAGTAACCGTGAGTAGGGTAAAGTGTGGCACTTTCCTTTTTGGTGAGAGTAGACCATGCATTTTGCTTTACTGTTTCACCAAAATGTGTTTGTTTAAACTGGTTTTTTAACCTCTAAAAAGTTTATTCCTATTTTTAAATTGACATATAATTTTATATATTAATAAGGTAAAGTAGGATGATTTGATACATACAATGTGTAGCGATCAAATCAGGATGATCATTTCTGTCTCTTTAAACATTTATCATTCTCTTCAAACTCCTTTCTCCTAGTTCTTCATGAAATATATGATAAAATATCATACATTGTAGTCACCATACGGTGCTACAGGACACTAGAACTAATTCCTTCTGTCATTTTTAGCGTGCTCATTATCTAACCATTCACTATTCCTCCTCCTCCCTATGATGATCACTATTCTGTTCTCTATTTCTATGAAATCAACTTTTTTCTTTTTGTTTGCAGTACATAATGATCACATTTGTCATGTGAAGTTGGCACATGTACATGACACATTTGAATTCTTTTTACTTTCCCTTCCTTCTCTCCCCTTCCCAATCGACTTTTAAAGCTTCAGCATGAGTGAGAACGTGCGGTATTTATTTTCTGTGCCTGACTTATCTCACTTAACATAATACCCTTCAGTTTCATCTGTATTGCTGCTAGTGACAGGATTTTCGTCCTTTTTATGACTGAATAACATTCAGTTTTGTATGTGCACCACATTTTCTTTATCTGTTCTTCCATCCATGGTCACTTAGATTGTTTTCATTTCTTAACTGTTGTGAACAGTGCTTCAGTAAACAAGGCATAGCAGAGTTTCTTCAACCGATATTCTTTCTTCTGACTTGATACCCAATAGTGGGATACTGGATCACATAGTAGTTCTGTTTTTCATGTTTTGAGGAACCTCCATATGGTTTCCCATCAGAGCACTGTACAAAGATTATTTACTATTAGCTAATTCCACCGTAATTATTACTACTAAAGCTAGAATCAATGTGGGAAAGCATCTCACAGAGTCTCCTCTCTAGGATCACCTCGATTGGGAAGGATAAGGAGGATGTGACTAAGTTGTTAGGATCAGGGAGGAACACTGCCTACTCAGCCAGTGCTTCCTAGGGGTCCTCATGGTCTGGGGCTGTGTGGGTGCTGGGGAAAAGAAAGTGAAGAATTCACAGAGCACAGGTGTGGGGTGGGCGTGTATGCCAGTGAGTAGAAGGGAATCAGCACAGGTAGAGAGGGACGACAGAAGATTTGTGGCCAATTCTATGCGTGGGTGGGGGGAGTGACTTGGAGAGGTCATTATAGATGGTGACATCATCTGTTAAAGAAATAGATGGGTGAAGGCCTGCAACCTGGAGATAGCCTGTGGCTTTCAAGGAACCACACCTTCTGGCCTGTTTCAAAGAGAATGTGCCTGGCTCAAAGACTTGCTCATAGTAGGCTCTTGGCTAATAGTTGTTTAAGTGGATAAAAGAGGCAAGAAGTAGATTGAGATGTTGGCAGAGGCCGGATTATGGGGACCTGGTTTGTCATGCCAAGATAGGTGATGAGAAATAGGCAGCTGGTCAGCAGAGCTTTTCTTAAACAAGAAAGAGACTTGATCAGTTTGAATTTTAGAACAAATTCCTTCAGCTACAGAACAGAGGTTGGATTGTGGAAGACGAGACTACAGCTGTGAGCACGAACAAGGGAGGTAACCAGGCAGTGGAGGAAGCAGAAAGAGTGCGCAGGAAGGGTGTTTAGATTGGTCAGGGAGAAGTGCTGGGCCTGGTCTAGCAGGCAGAGAGGCAAAGATGGACAGGTGGGGTCACACTGCAGTTACGGATTGGAATGTGCAAGTGAGCATGACAAAGTCGAGTGTGTGTGTGTGTGTGTGTGTGTGTATGAGAGCAAGTGACAGTGAAGAGGTATCTAATACTCATCCTCTTTGGCCTAAAGGCACCTAAAGTACTCTTTATGCTTGACTCCTGATCACATGCTCCAAGTCACATGTGGAAACGGGCACAGTAACTCTACCCTGACTCACGCTGCACTATTAACTGCCCTCCTGCTCACACAGCACTTTCCTCCGCAGCACTTGTCTTGCTACTGTTATTCATTTATGTGATTCTTCCCCCTTGCTAGGCTGTGAATTCCTTAAGATGGAAAATGTGCTATTTGTGGTTTTACCCACAGAGTCTAACTTTTCAAGCATGTAATAGGTTTTCAGGTGATGTAGTTGAATGAACTACATGAACCACAGGTTTGTGACTTGTCAAGCCAAAACATAAAGTCTACAAAGGCAAAGGCAAAGGCAAAGGCAAAATTTCAGTATTGCCTCCTGCATCCTTTGGAAGCAATATTAGTAGCAATTACCTTTTACTAAGAACCTACTATGTGCTGATCACAGGGCCAAGTACATTATGTGAATATTTTTTAAAAATCCTAAGATGTAGCTGGGCATAGTGGTACATGCTTGTAATCCCAGCACTTGGGAGGCTGAGGCAGGAGGAGCATTGAGAGTTTGAGACCAGCCTGGGCTACAAAGTGAGCTCAAGGTCAGCCTGAACTGCATAGAGAGAACCTGTCTCAAAAAGACAAACAAAACAAAACAAAAAAATCCTGGGACATGAATATTATTAACTGTCTTCTACAGGTGACCAAAGCCAGGCTCATTAAGTTTCAGCCACTAGCCAAGTTGCACAGCTACAAAGTTGAGAGCTAAAATTGGAACTCAAAACCGGCACTCTTAGCATTTATGCTCTGAAGCCTTCCTTCCCCATGATGCCCATGTCCAGGTTTTTATTTCCTGCACAAATGGAAATATCGCTGTCCTTCCTTTGGGAAATAAAAGAGTTTAATTTGATTCAAAGGAAACAGTATTTCCTCTGTGCGGGGGGTGGAGTTTGTTCAATCACAGGGAATGAACCAAAAACAATATTGTCCCAGAGATGTGTCCAGTTTGGGTTTGCTTCAGCTTTGGATGCTGGTGGCTCAATCCCAGGATAGAGAAGGAATGATAATAGTTCACTTGAGGTCTAAGTCCTTGGGGGGTTAGGGGAAGAGATTCCTCTTCCTTCAAACTATTGCTGTTTGCTTTTCTTCCCCCAAGGATCCAGGCAAGATGCTTCCTATCCCTGGGAGAGCCACTTGCAAATGCCACTCTGCTACCAGGTAGAAAAAATTAACTTATGAGTGGCAGACTTAGACAAAAGACCAAGGGCCCTAAATCTCCAGAGTACCTTGTACAAATAATCCAGAGCATATTTTACTTGTTGATGGGTCATAATTGGCTGGTTAATTTTGCAAGATTCTATTCATGGGTAAACCTCAGCTGGTCTTTCCAGGTTGTCTATCTTCCCCCAGTGTGAATGTCATTGTCATGGGTAACCCCAGGAAAAGAGAGAACACAAAGGAGCCTGTCCTACTGTAATGAGTAGGGGTAGCCAGCTGAGGTCTTCCAGTTTTTCTTCCTGCTCAACTCTTCAGCACTCTTCAAGTTGGATGCTAAATGCACATAATTTTTTTATTTAGCATCTTGAAACTTAATAGCACCCCCCAAGCAGCCTTCAATCACAGGAACCAAGCAGAAGCAAGCAAAATGGGGAGAAGGGATATGAATTTGAGTGTAATCTATAATTTCAGGGCTCCAGGAAGGTAATTGCTTCTTATACCTCATCCTGTCTGCTGGATATGAAGGTCATTCTTTCAGCATTTGACCTTGACTCTTTGAAACACAATTCTTTTTTTTGGTATTGGGAATTGAACTCAGGACCTCACATTTGTCAGGCAGACACTGTGCTACTGAGCTATATTCCTGGCCCCTTGAAACACAATTCTTCATCATCTCTTCCATTTTATATTATTTATACCTAATATGGTAAGGGCTTGAGCAAAGGCGTTTTTTATTTTATTTTTTAAAAATTTGTTAACTTTGCAGATGATAAACCATGATGAATTTGGGCAACTTGTAGGGAAAAGGGAGGGTACATGTTGAGAAACTTAAAAATCAGTCACGGTCACTTGGAGAACAGTTCTGAAGACAGATCTTTCCACAGGGAATAGTAGTTAAGAACATGGCTGGGAGCTCAACCAGCTGAGTTCTCTGACCTGCTGTTTGTGTGACCATGGGCAGGTTAAATAACTTCTCTGAACCTTGTCTTGTTTATACGTAAATTAGTTGTAGCTGTAATTTCTACTTCACAGGGTTGCTGCGAGGACTCAATGAGGTAATGTATGCTGCACGCTAACAACAGGGCATGGCATTTAGTACACACGAAAATGAGTTTAGTCACATTTGGTTGCCAACCTTTCTTCTCCCCCATGGTGTCAACCTCTCACAAGTTAAGTTCTGTGGGACTGGACTGCAGAGTCAGAGCTGGAGGAGACTTAGAGGTCTCTGATGCAAACCTCTCTTTCCTAGATGAGGATAGGCAGGCCGAAGGCATGTCACCAGACACCTCACAAAGGGTTAAAAACTATTTCAGTAATGGTGCCTGGAGGACATTTCTCCCTGCACAGCGGCCCAGTCTTGGCCTGGAAGTCACTGTGTAAGGACATGTGTCCTCACACAGCTGTCCTTAGGACGGTGAAACAGGTTGTGTTCAAGGACCAGTGAGATAAAACAACTGCTACCCCTCCTGCCAGGCCTCCAGCTTGAAGAGGGGAGCCCAGCAAACACTGAGGGTCCTGGAGCCCGGTGGGTCAGGGAGGGGTTGTTGAAAGGGATCAAAGATGAGGTAAGATAGAGAAAATAAGGACAGGTACAAAGGCCTCAAAGACAATCATAATTTTAAACTTCTACTTTTAATCAAAACTACAGTTTTGGGACACAAACCCAATCAGACAAACCCAATGTAAAGATACAGTAAGTCTGGATCATGCCTATTTACCTGTAAATGGGCCTTTTCTCCTATGACTGGAGGCCATCCCTTTCATCTGGAACATGGGCCAAATGGATGGACTACCACTCAGTGCCCTGTGGAGGCTGTCACTTATGAATGGACCATCACGTTTCCCCTGTAGGCAGAGGCCATACCTTTCATCTGTTAGCTGAATCTTTCCACAGATTCACATGTTCCATAGATCTCTGCTACCAAATCCCTGTAACTATACCCAGTCCTGGACCACAAGGTACCTCTGTTCTTCATGAGGGCCCACAGTCTGTTTCTTTGAGTTTACACTTTTAAAATTCTGCCTGATAAATCTCTTTATGCTTCTCACTAAGGCATTCTGAAAATTCTTTGTCTGTGATAGAAATCAGTGAACCTGAAGCCGTCCTATGGGTGGAATGGGTAAAGCTTACCCATCTCTGCTTTGGCAACCTCCTTGGACTGGGTCCCTTGACAAAAGAATTTGATACAGAGAGATAAACATATGAATTCTCAGAGATACAGGTGCACATTTTCTGTTTAAGTCAAGAACTCGGGTATATTTTTGTCAAGATGGTTCCAATGGTGCTGCGGCCTGGTCTTACCAAAGGTGACCCTCTTATTGAACACTTCCTTTAGTTCAATGGCCTTAGACATATTTAGAATGGCATTTAGAAAAATTATTCCTTTACCAAAAAAAGTGTAAAAATAATATAATCCAACCTTGCAGAAGATTTTTTGGGAAGAAAAGGGAGAGAACTTTCCTTACAATCCTATTAGCTGAAAGCATTCTAGTTGTTTTCTATAAACAGGCAGTTTTTATAAAGTTAAAATTAGAAAGCCAAAGCATTTCTAAGAAAACTCTAATTCCATCAGGGACTTGTGGATTATCCTCAGGGAAGTCATTGTGGCTTCTTTTCTGGAGGGAGGAGAATTGTGTCCTTACCGATCAGAGATGTCTGTTTGTTTTTGCGATGGAGTGTGGTAGAATAGAAAGAGCATTGTCAGGGGCCAAAGGATCCAGATTGAAAACAGACCTTATACTTGGGGTCTGGCTCTAGTTTTGCTAGATGACCTTAAGAAAGTGTCTTAACCTTCCTGGATCTGATTTCCAGTTTCTGTAAACTAGATTACTATACATCAGCTTGCTTCACACGTACTATGCTCAGCCTTGACACACAGGCAAAGTGTTTCCAGGGACTCAGGCTTCAGATATCATCTACATGGCTATTGCCTGAATTTTGGTTGATTGATTTATACAATGTAGAATTACGAAGTGAGTATCTGAATGACTGTAGAATTATGAAATGAACTTGCTGTCTGCTTTTCTTCATGACGGTTCCCAGGCCTTCTCCTTTCTATGGTGAATAAGATCATTTACCAGATTATTTTGCATTACTTCTTTCATAAATTAGGCCACTTGGCTCACCCAAATTCCCAGAGACCATGAATGGCTGGCGGGGGTGGCAGGATATGTCTCAATCTGTTCAAGTTGTTGTGACAAGTTACCTAGACTGGATGACTTATAAACAACAGAACTTGATGTCTCACTATTCTGGAGGCCAAAAGTCCTTGATCAAAGTGCCCGCAGATTTGTTGTCTGGTGACAGCCTGCTTCTTGGTTCATGGGTCTTGCCTTCTTGCTATTTTCTCACGTGGTGCAAGGAAGAAGAGAGCTCTCTGAATTCTTTTTTAATGCCATTCGTGAACGTTCTATCTTTATGATGTAGATAAGTTCCCAAAGTTTCCAACTCCACATACCATCACATTGGGAGTTAGGTTCCAAAATATGAATTTGGGGGTGGGAAATGTCAATGTTCTATACACATGTCTCTAACAGGGGGTGTATGTTCACAGCACAGGAATGCTCACAGCTAACAAGAGCCTCAAGCTGCGTGCAGACCTCCACTTCTGTGCTCTGAGTCATCCTACAAATTTCTTCGTTCCAAGGGAGGAAGGTTAATTTTGGGTCTCCCTTGAAACACTTAGGTAATTCCTGTCAAATCTAGGACAGCCTTGGGCTATATAACCTTATGAGGTCCCTGCTTGAGTCTGTGTGTCTGCTTTGGATCAGACCCAAGTTGCTGCCCTATGTGCTATCGGGACCCCTCCCTCTTTTTTCCTGCAGAAATCCTCTGGGGTCTGAAGGCAAGCACTGATGCTCAAAAGAGACTGGCATGTTTGGCTACCAGTGCCATCAGGCCCGTGGGTTTTCAGGTCCCTTCTCTCCCAGATGGAGCTGGAACTCACTGAGCAGGTGGACCCACTAGAATGTGTGCAGCCTGTGCCAAACCACTTTAGGAGAGGGAGCAAGGCAGTCTTGCTTGATGGGTAGCTCAGGCAGATGGAGTGCACTGCATGCAAGAAGACTGCTGGGCCCAAATTCCAATCCCACTGCTTCCTTGATATGTTCACTTCAACAAACACTTTTTGCCCCTTTGTATCTCAATTCTCCTTTATGAAGTGGGCATATTGTTTTAAGGATTAAATGAACTAATACATAGAGTAAAACACATGCAATTGCTGTCATTTGTTTTGAAGTTATAAAAATGACAAAGATTAGCATAGTGTTTTAAAAACCTGATTCAAGTATATACCATCTATAAGAAACTCCTTGCAAATATAAGGATATGTACGTTTTGAAAGAAAAGGGATGAAGAAAGCTATATCATGCTAACCTTAACCAAAAGAAAGC
Source organism: Dasyprocta punctata (assembly GCA_004363535.1). Lineage (NCBI taxonomy): Eukaryota > Metazoa > Chordata > Mammalia > Rodentia > Dasyproctidae > Dasyprocta > Dasyprocta punctata. Next base: position 16,876 of record RJWM01015506.1, read on the forward strand.
AGGAGTAGCTAATTAGTAACTGTAGAAATCTTCAACAAAATATTAGCAAATTGGAGGCAGCCATGTATAAACCAAATTCTATGCCACATCACATAGGGATTTATTCCAGCTATGCAATGGTGCTTCAATATAAAAATTACAGGATCGTGTGAATTGATGCAAAACATTTTTGAAAAAAAATTCAGCATCTACTCAAAATAAACCCTCTCAGTAAGTTAGGAGTAGAGGAGAATTACCTTAACTTGATAAAGGACATCTGTAAAAAAATTTACAGCTAACTTCATACTTAGTGATGAAATGTAGTCGCTGAGAGACTTGAGTCAAGGCAAAGGTGCCTACTACTACCACTCTTCAATACAGCCCTAGGGTTTCTAGCCATTGTGAAAAAGAAACTAAAGGCGTATAGCTTGGGAAGGAGGCATTAATACTTCCTTTGAAAATGACAGAATTGCTTTATAGAATATTCCAAGAAATCTCCAAATACTAATAAATGAGTTCAGCAAGCTCACATATACACAAATCAGTTGCATTTCTCTACACCAGTAATGAATGCATGGATACTAAAATTAAAAATACAATGTTATTTATAAGCACCCCCCAAAAAAAATAGCAGCCAGGTGTGGTGACACACATGCCTGTAATCCCAGCACTGTGACAGGCTAAGGCAGGTGAATAATAAGCTTGAGCATAGCCTGGACAATTTACAGCTCAGCAAGATACTATCTCAAAATTAAAATTGGTCTGGGGCTGTAGCTCAGTGCCAAGGCCCTGGGTCCAATCCCTAGTACCACAAAAGCAAACAAAGAAACAAACAAACCAATTTAAGCATATCTATAACAAAATAACCTCGGACTTACGGTCTGAAAAGTATGAAACCTGATATAAAAAATAAAAAAATCTAAATGAATGAAGTTATATACTATGTTCATGGACGTACACAACACAATGAAGATATAACATAGTAAAAAAATGCCAGTTCTCCCCAAATTGATATATAAGTTTTACACAATTTCTGCCAAAATCTTAGTAAAGTTTTGCAACTGCAAGGCAGCATTATTCTGAAATTTAGATGCAAAGGAATTCTCATAGCTAGAACAATTTTGAAAAGAAGAATAAATGAGGAATCAGTCTATTTCATTTGAAGATTTATTAAATAACTCCAGGAATCAAGATTGTGTGCTGTTGAAAGACAGACATGTAGCTCAAAAAAACACGATATAGAATCCAGAAATAATCCCACGACTGTGTATGTTTCAATTTATTTTTAAATAAAGCTCTACATCTAGAATTGGGAAGCCCAGGTTTAGGTCCTAGCACTACTATTCATTTACTCTGCAGCCTTAGGACATGACTTCTTCCAGACCAAATCACTTTGATTCTCTGGGTGAGTCTAAATCACTGTCTCAGTTTCCTCTTCTATTTAGTGAGGGAAATCCTGCCTTCTTCCTTCCAAGTATCTATTTGAAAAAGGATGACAAAATGTCTTTCTTTTTTAAGACTAAGGAATCCTGCAGTTCAAAAGTTGTATTGCATTGACTAATGTTAATAATTCACCTTAATACCACTATAACTTCACATTATGCACCCAAAGCCAAATGCCAAGAACTTCAGTGTAATTCACTAAGTTGATTTTTTCCTTCCTAGCTGACACCACTGACTCTTCATTTGCTTTCATAAGGAGCATAACAAATGGGATTTAATTTCATGGAGGTGTTTTTAGAGTTCTTAAAATTCCAAGTTCAGAGTCTGTTTATGTAAATTCTGAGAATGTCAAGAATCAGCAGATTTTATAACAATTTAAAAGTGGTTCAAAGATAAATAAATGCTGTTTCCCAGTAAAATACTTCAAATTGTATGGAGAAGAAAGATCTTGAAACAATCCAAACCCTCCAAACAACAATCACTCATGAATGTATGCAAATTCATGTTGTGTGGATCCTTCAAAGCTTTGAAAACCATACAGTATAGTACAACACACACACACACATGCACACACACACACACACACACACACTTACCACCAATGCCACCTTATGTGATCACTATAATGAATACCCATAGTTAAAACAAAGCAAGAAAATTGGAAATGTGTAGATGCAATAAAAACACACTTGAAGTGTGTAATAGGAACTTTTCCCTGTCAAGTTCATAAGGCAGTGTAGCAGAGTAGTTAGAAGAATTTCCAGAGACAGACTACCTGGACTTAAACAACTTTCTCTTTTATTAATTGTGATTCTGGTCATGTCATTTAGTCATTTAATGCCTAGGTTTGCTTGTCAGTATAATTGAAATAATTATAACACGTATCATAAGATTGCTATGAGGACTTGAATAAATCCTTTATACTCGGTTTCTTACACATGAAATACATCGAGAATGGAGTGAATGCATGAATGTATACATTCTGTTCACATAACGTATGGGTGAAATGGGACTGCGGCAGGGGCACTGCCTTAAAACAATGTCTCTGTGAGTCAGGTCATGGCGCTCTTGTCACACTGCTCCCACTATTTTTCATTTCTTTATCTGACTCACTGAAATACAAGCATGTTTTGAAGAGACTCAGCAGAGAGATTTACCATTTAGTTTATTAGATTGAAAGGCATATGGGAGCTCTAGGCTGTGAATCTGGGTCCAATCTCGGGGCTCCTGATGGCAAGGTGTAGATACATCAACTGGTGGCCTGGACCTCATTCTTATCTGTTTACGGAAAAAACTGAATGGGTGATCTGTAAGATTCTTTATTATTCTAATAACCTAAAAGACAAGGGTGTTCCATAGGTGAAGAAACTGTTTTATCAATATAAATACTACAAGCATTCACTAATAATTAGTATTTATTGAGCACTTTTCCGTAGCAGCCACAATTTTAAGCCCTCTGAGCTAATCAATCTTTGCAGCAATCCTATGAAGGAGACTTTATCATTTTCCCCATTTTGTATCTGAAAGAACATAGAGGCTAAGTGATTTGGTCAAGCCATGTGGCTATGAAGTGGCGGAGGTGGGATTCATATCTAGATGAAGTCAGGTACACGTAACAGAAATTCTATTGAGCACGAGTCAGTTCTAGGTGAACAAAAGGGACTGGGTCCTTTTGACGTGTTTTTCCCCACAGAACCTGTAAAAATATCTGGAGCTTCTTATACATCCTCAATAAATATGTATTATGCTTCTTTTTTTTTAATTACTGAGGATCGAACCCAGGGCCTTGCTTATGCTGGGCAAGTACTCTACTACTGGCTTACATCTCCAGTCTTTAAAAAAATATATATGTTTTTGAGACAGAGTCTCCCTAAATTGGTTGGGCTGGCCTCAAACTTGTAATCTTCTTTCCTCAGCCACCTGAGTAACTGGGATTACAGGTGTGCATTGTTGCATTCAGCAAATATTTATCATTCTTGTTGTTGTTGTTCATGATAAAAATTTATTGGGTTAAATTGACTTCAGTATTCTGGATTGCTGAGAGTATTGCAAAGTTGATCATATTAAATTCTATTGTGTTTCGTCAGTGTTATCCATACAAGGTGAAGGTTTTGCTCAGGGCCACAGGAATGATCCAGATAGAGCTGGAATGGGAAGAGAAGGCAATGAGACTGTCAGACTTTGAGCAGCTCTGGCCTCTCTGCCTGAGCTGTTTTCCCTTCACATCTGGAAAAGTGATATTCTTATATCCTAGGAGGTAGAATTGCACCTGTCTAATTTCCCTCAAAGCTGCCCTCGATGTGGTTGGAGGAAGAGAGACAAGGCATTGCCTGAGGCAAGAATACTGGTAACTTATGTGCTCTTCTTTATATGACCTTTGGCCTTATTTTAAGCAACAAGTGCAGTCTCCAGGGTGGTGAAATGCCACTGATTCTTAGCTTTTTATCCTGGTCCTCTGTGAATTTTGTGCTAATTTTGCAGAATCTCTCTAGCAATGCTGAAAGCTTGCTTATTGTTTTGAGAAGTGACTAAGGAATGTTGATGTGCTTTGGGGTTTTATTTTAGTTTTTAGCTCTGTAAGTTATTGAAAGGGCAGAATCTTCAGATGCATTTTCCAAACTGTCTTGGGAAAACAGCAATGGCCTTGGAACCAGTAGCCTTGGGTGTACTAGTCCCAGTTTTGGTTGGAATTAATTGTGACACTGTAATGATGCTGTAATCTGTGACCTTCTATGACCAAGATTTCTTGTGGTGATGGAGAAAGTTTAAAAATGCAATCAATCTGGCCTAAGCCAGGTTGGGGATGCAGAGAGGGTTTGAGTTCTAATATTTTGCCTGCACCAGTTAGGGATTTCATGGAAGCATATGCCTGATCTCACAATGAATAATGAGTATTTAAGGTACATGCACGTTATACTTTAATGAGGTAGTGAGTGGATCATTCTTGCACATGTCTGTTTATATTTTGGTGCAATCAGAGAGGCAAGACATGATGTAGGTAAGCATCTGGTGTTTTTACTCACAACCTTTTGAAACTGCAATCCAACCTAATAAACGTTTCCAGGCTAGCTCAGTCAAAAGGTGATTGTTTTGGAAACTTTGAATGAGATTAGTTTGGTGACTTTAGTGTTATGCAAGTAGAGAGAAAGTGTAGTTGAAAGAGCCTTTGCTCTGGACAGTCTCTAAGTGACTTTTACCAAGGACAATGCTGGAGTGTTTGTTCAGAATAAAACAAGTGAGAACAACTCATTTTTCCAGCCCAAGCACTAGTGTGCACAAATACAATCTTCTGCTTTGCTAAACGTGAGATTTCTTTATCTTCTTTCTCTTTGTTACATTTTTTTTTTAACATGGAAAGATAATTTTATTTGAATTATCAAGGAATTTATTTGAATTAATTACCACTTTGAAAGTATTACTCCTTTATAATTTATACAATTAGCCCAATTGTATAAATCAAACGAAAACTTCATGTGTACTCAAACACACAAACGCACACCCTAGATGGACATCAGGGACTCTAAACATTAATTAATTCTTAGAAATTACAATAAATCTATGTATGTCTGTTATCGATACATTTTAAAGTTTGAAGCAAAGTAGTTGTACTGAAGCAGATAAGAGATTATGGTCACAACCACATGATAAAAAACCTGTTGATACATATATAGACAGATATGAAATAAAGTTTACATATATTCCAGAGTAATTTTTAATGAGAGACCAATTTTTAAGTATACATTTGACATTATAAGACTATTGACAGAAATTAAACATGATAAAACCAAACAGGCCATTGGTAGTATGAGATAAATGTTTAGAAATAAGAGTAAGATTATGGGTAAAATCTCAAAGATAAACTCATAGAAATGATACAGTAAATTCTGGATTTAATGTGATTTCCAAGCTCTCTTTGTTACATTTACCACCCAGTCTAAATCGTTTCCCAATTACAGAGAGCCTGGGTCTGGTGCTTACTATTTTCTGGGGAATTTGTTAGGTGTTTTATACGTGCTAAATCATTTTATGTCATGGAAGCCCTGTATGGTAAATATAATGGTCATATTTTAGTGATATGGCAAGATTAAGTATATCCTCCAAGGTAAATAAGTGGCACAGCTGAGATTTGAACTCTGGCAGGCCCTGGCTCTAACGTCTAAATTCCTAACCATAACATTATTTTAGCTCTATAAAATCCACCAGTTTGTTGATTTTAAGCTCTACTCATTGAAGGGCATTTACACACACTCATTATAAGAATCTAAGCTGAGTGTGGGTTCTGCATTTGCCTGGAAAAGACTTTATGTTGACTCACAAAGGTGAGACACCCAGGGTCCATCAACAAATGTGCAAGTCCCAAGACTGTCCTGGGTTGAACTGAACTTTGCAGCTGCCAGAACACTGACTGGAGAAAGTCCTGGGAAATACCAAAAGGTAGAGAGCTTCCTGCCTGTCCCTTAGTACCTGCCGGTTGGTGCATGACTGGTCTTGCTATGGTGCTGGCTCTGCTCAGACTTTTGTCAGTAGGTTGGTTCATGGGAACTCGTCTCCACCGATGATGATCCCTGGGTTCCCTTTGTAGTATCTGGCCAGAAAATTCCCCACCCTTTTGTTGGCGTGACCCAAGATCCATAATTCGGGATTGTTTTCAGGGGTTGCCATTGCAGTGATCAGTGTTGGCTTTGTGTATTACTTGTGCATCCCTTCAGGCTGTGGATCACACTGTGGCTCTGGTGACAGTTGCAGTGCGGTCCGCACTGACAGCCAATAGCCAAGACTACACCAATGTCATGTAGCCAAATGCATGGAAACTCACACAAACTCACATGAGTATCTGTTTACTGAAATATGTGTATTTCCAGTAAAATACCACCGGTTATTTAAACTTCCCCATAGCCCTGTGTGGTGAGTGGTTATTAAACTCATTTTGCAATTGAAGAAGCATAAACACAGCAAGGGAAAGATAACTTACCCTAGGTCATATGGTTAAAAACAAAACAAAACAAAACAAAAACTAGATGAATTATTATTTAAACCTAGACAGTTAAGATCTAACAGGTCTTTGAGTGGATAAAGTCATGAGTAATGCAGGCTATCCTTCAAACACTGTCTTGTTGGTCTTAGTTTTTAAAAGTTTTTAGTAGCCTTTGGTAGCCTAGTTGAAGGACTACTAGAAAACAGAAGGTGTCATTTGTACATAATGCTTTTAAGGTTTTGCCTCAAATTAATTTTTCAACGAGCTTACTAAGAATACAGAAGACAGGATGTTGAGTTATTAGGAGCAAAGTTAATTTAGTCCTGTCTTACCAGGGAGTATGCTACAACAAAGGTCGAGTGTCTTGAGCATGTGAGCTGGACACCTTTATGAGTGTTTCTTCACTTTATGCTCATGACTGCTCCCTGGGAGCTGAACTGTGATTATCTACATTTTATGGAAGAGGAAATTGAGGTTCAAAGTTGTTATGAAACCCACCCACAGTCACATAGCTCATAAGCGATAGAACTGTGGAGGAGCCCAGGCAGTCTGGCTCCTGCCTCCACATTCCTAATTAACCACCACTCTAGGGTGGGAGGATCACTGGGCTTGGGTTTAGGACACTCGAGCCAACTGCTGAAAAGCAACATGTGGGCTGCTGGCTGAGGAGGCTATGCCTCTTTGGTTTTCATTCATTCTTTCTTTCACTCCAAATCTTATTTGTAGAAGACCTACTATGTGCCTTGCATTGTTAGCACTGCTCACATTCTAGTGAATATATAGACTTGTTCTATGCTCGTCTAGAGTTTATAGTTGAATTTTCAGCTTCCTCACCTATAGAGATGAGAATTAACATAAACGAGTATTTTTCAACCTCTTGAAAACCCACGCCTCTTTTTGCAGGCACAGTTTTACTTTCCTTAATGTTCTTTGAAATTTCCAAGTAAGTGACTTACCATGACTAAAAATAAATTAAAACAATTACAATGTTGAGTAATTTTTGTTGAATCACAGGTCCTCATCCCATTTCTGAGGGGATTCTTGTATGTTTCCAATCCTCCAAGCTGGACATTCTTTTGGTTAAGAAACATTAGGATGATATCCTCACTGTAAAAACAAAGAGTTCTACAGTTAAATTTGTTGATTGCTCTTAAATGCTGGGGCCATGTCTGTTTAATTTAGATTCATTCTTTCACCAAGTTTTGGCTCTGGGGACTATGCGGCAAATAAAACCTTACTCATTCTTTTTACTGAAAACCTCTTTCCCTCGTGGGCTTTGTTGGTGTGAGTCATGAACTCTCTCATCAGCTGATGGTTTCCCCATCCTGTTTTTGGAGGGACTGGCAAAGGACGTGCTTGAGGGTCTAACACCACAGGCATATAGGCTCCTCATTTAGGGCCTTGTGTGTTAGATAAGTTTTTGGCTCCAGAAAATGTCAGTGTTTCACAGGAAAGGATGCTTTACAGACCTTTGAGAAGGAGCAACTAGCTTATAAATACTTCTGAGGACCAGGCACCAGGAGGACCAACTTCTCTGTCATGCTGCCTTGCACTGCCTTGCACATGACCTCACATGGGCTCAGTGATTTACCTGTGAGCTCTCAGGAATGGCGACACTGTGTACAATGCACAGACCCGGCACACACTGCTCATTGTACTACAGTTGCAGTGAGCATGGTTCTTGTAATTATTAATCAGACACTTTATTTACTTGGGGTCCTAAAAAGAGTGATGGATTTTTTTGTGTTTGTGGCACCAGGAATCAAACTCACAACCTCCTGCCAGCCAGGCAGGTGCTTAAGCCACTGAGCCAAACTTCCAGCTCTAATTTTTTTGAGGCAGGCTTGCACTATGTAGCTCAGGCTGGCCTTGCACTTGTTGTAGCCCAAGCTGGCCTCGAACTCACAATGCTCCTTCTACCTCAGCCTCCTGAGTGCTGGGATTAAATGTGTGCACCACCATGCCCGGCTAAGTGTGATGAATATTGAGCAAACTGAAATTTAATTCACTATGCACTGATGCAGACACTAGGTCCATAGATGGGTACATCGAGATGACTAAAACCAGGATGAGGCAGTGAGTAAAGCAGGGGAAGATGCTGCTGTCATGGAGCTTCCATTTCCTTGGGGACAAAGGGCAACTGAACTAACAAACATGGAAAATATCAGGTGGTAAAAATGCTCTGAAGTAATATTAGGGGGTAAAAGGATAAAAAATAACAGAGACGGCATTTGTATACTGATTAGAATTTACTTTACAGGGGAGGGGGGTTGAAGACTTCTGGTAAGGAAATATTTAAGTCAAAACTTTATTCATGTATTTATTTGTGTATTTATGCATTTATGTATTTGTGCTGGATCTTAACAACTGAGTTACATCTCCTGCTGTTTCAAATGCTTTAAAGTATTGCTCATTTTTAGATAGGTCTCCCTTTGTTACTCAATTGCCTGTGCTGGGCTTGAATTGTGATTCTTCTACTCAGCTTCCCAGATGTTCTGGGATTACAGATGTGCACCACTGTGCCAGGTTTTGAGTAGGAACTGGCATGAAGTGAGAGAGGGAGCTTTAGAGGTATGTGAAGGGAAGCATTCCAGGCAGAGAAAACAGCAGACTGCGAAGGCCCAGTGATGGCACCACGAGTTCATAAGGCACGAAACTCAAGCCTCATTCTTGGCTTTTCTCTTTTTTCTTCACTCTGATATCCAACACAAGCCATGACCCATTTGATTTCTTCCCTAAATCTCTCTTAATCTGTCTGCCTTTTCTTCACCCCTACCATTGTTGCCTATTAGGGCAACAGCTTCTTAAATTTGCCTTCTCTTTTCCCATTTTTTCTTTTGTGATTTGAAGTTAGCTAATCTGATTGTGTTACTCCTTTGCCTAAATTCCTCCTTCAACTTTTTTTGCATTCAGATAGATGACCTGTCAGATTTCTGCTTTCCTCCTTGGTCTCAGACCTTTCTGCTTTGTCTTACTTACATCAATACTCAAGTTGCACTAAAAAGTTTTGATTTACCCTGATTCCACAGAGGCTCCTGTCTCTTGCCTGCCTAATTGGGTTTGATTCTGTGTGTAGCATTCTTTCCTCCACCCACTGATTTCACTCTTGTGTATACCTTGGGTCTCTCCGTAGGTGTTTATTTGGTCTGGGAAATGTCTTTCCCCTTGGGCCTTGGTCAGGTGTTTTCCCACAGGGCTCTGACAGCACCCCAGTTTTTCCCCATCATTTCCCTCTTATGTGATTCTACAGTCAGCTTTTATTTTTCTGAACCTCCCACTAGACTATGGGACAACAGGTGGAAAGTAACTTTATCTCATCAGTATTTAGCTCAACTCCTGCCATTTAGAAATTGCTCAATAAATAGTAAATGAATGAATGAATGTGTGTTGAACTAGATCTTTATGATACGACAAGAGTCTAGAAGTGTTTTATTACTAAGTGATGGAAATGTCATATGATCAAAATAATACAGTATTCATCAACTCACAACGGCCAGACCTGTTTTGTGTTTCAGTTTTTAATTCCCAGTAATTTTGTGTTTCATAATTTTTCAAACACATACATTTTATCTTTGCAAGGATGTTACCTTATTTCACTTAATCACATGTAAAATTTCAATTCACAGAACTCTGAGTATATCTGTGAAAAAAACTACAAAGGTCAGGATCCAAATGTCTTGCTCTGTCCGGCAGAGCAATAAAATTATCGTGACTTACTTCTGGAATTGAGACTGGATTTCTAGAAAAATATTCTAAAAGTTATTAGCTTTGTCAAGTTTTTGGCCTGCTGGGTGGATGCTCTTTCCAGTTTGTTACATCTTCTTCATGTGGAAATGAAAGCATTTTACCCAGTGAGAGGGAGGAAGGGACTGGAGGGAAGGAGAAAGGTATTAGGCACATACTTTGTACCAATGGGAAAAAATGATGCCTGTGAAACCTGCAGAAGAGCTGAACAGAGATGTGAGATGGAGATATCAGTCTATCAGTTAAATATCAATGGTGGAGCACTATGCCAAAGTCTTTTGAAAATCATTTTAACAGGATATTTGGAGAATTATCAATGTTTAAACATCAGATACTCATAATCATCTCTGCACCGATCACCGTGTGCCAGACACTGTCATAACAGCTTCCAGTAGATGATTTTAACTAATCTGAATTAACAACCATCCTGGATTAATACATTTTACAGATGAGCCATTTGAAGCTGAAAGAGGCTGAGTGACTTGTCCTAGGCCACACAGCAGGCGGGAGCAGTGCTGCTCACTGAATCTAGTGCCTGTGAGTTGACATGTACCCGGTTACTATTCTCTAGGTTCTACAACCTATATTGAAAAAAATATCCTCTAACTCATACTAGACCTAAAAGCGCCTTACTTTAGGTCATTGCTGCTGGTGATCCACAGTGCAAAGCCCTCACTCGGCTCTAGTATTGGTTAAAGGGTGGTAGGGAAGTGATAGCAAATTTTGTGGGTTCAGCAGGGCATCTGACCTGTGGAAGACACTGAAACAACATCCTGTACAACAAATAGCAAATAAAATAGGCCTTGCCAACCAAAGGTTGGAAAAAGAAGCTCTCAAAGTTGTGGGTGGAGTAGCTGACTCCTCTCAGAGCAGAAAGACTCTGTCCTCCTCAGGAATCCTGACCCTAGAGAGAAGGAAGCAGAACAGCTGGCCTCTCCCCCTGCAGGGCCTGCAGCCTCTCTGGCTTCAGGCTCAGGGCTTCAGCCAAGGGTGTGTTTGTTTGGCTGTGACTCTATCCCTCAGGTTCCCTCTCTGCGTGTCTGATTTCATGAGCTCCGGGGCTGAGTGCAGCGGAGCTCCAGGCTCCTGCCTGTTCCCGCCCAACCTTCTGGCTTTAATCACTCCTCCTTGGCCAGAGCCGGGTGAGGGTTTGAAAAGCGACACCGATTGGATGCACATTTGGTGAAGGCGATTGCTAGGTAGGCACCTCACCAATCCCCAGCCTGAAATGAAGCTGACAGTTACACCCTCCTGGTTGGGGCCCAAACCACTGCCTTGTTAAGAGGGGCCCTTTCTTCCCTCTTCCCGCCCACACCCTTGCGACCTGTCCAGCTCCTCCTGTTGAAGTCAGGGGAAGCCATGTGCCTCCAGCTTTCTTTCTTGTCTCTGTGCCCTCCCCAGCCACCAGGCTCCTCTATGAGAGAAAGCCCCTACTTATCTGAGTAAGCCTTTCCTTTGAGGCTCTAGATGTGTTATGGATGTACTTTAAGAACAGAGTGCTTATCTAGAAAGCCCAAGGTTCAATCCTCATCACAACCCCCCACCAAAAAAAAAAATTGAGGCTGTGGAATCCACTTCGCAATATCTGATTCCACATCTCTGTGTTCAGCTGTCCAGAATCTCTACTTCTCTACTGAGATTTCGCCTGTGCTAGAGCCCCACCTCCCCTTGTACCTTCTCTGCATCCCTTATTACCATTCTGTGTGGGTGGGGGCAGGCAGGGGGTGCAAGTACCCTGAGTCAGGTCTTATGGAGGATAGCTAGGCAGAGAAGTAATGACATATTTATAAGCAACTCTTTCTCCCTCAATTTATCTGTTGAACTTCATAGAATTTATGGGTAAGGATGATTGGCTAGAGTGTCTGTTTCTTAAAAGAGATCGAGTTATATATAGTCAGTTTTCAAAAAGAACCAAACACTGCCCCCAGGAGTGTACAGAGCAGCTCCAGCTGTTGGAGCCAAAGTGATCTCCTGGGCAGGTCATAAAATTCTGGTCATAAGAACTCCTTGGCAGGCAAAACTGAGGCTGCAGTTTTACACAGTCATTTGCTTAAAGTTGAAGGATCCCAACATGTTTAAAACAAAGGTAGGATTAGACATTCTTAGAGAAATATGTTCTAGCAAGAGATTGAACCTGACAACTTTGCATGCTAACCCGGACTGCTTCCTATTAGCACAAAGGAGTGGGCCTTCTTGTTTGTGTTTGGTATGTTTGTTTTTGCTGCCAAGGTGTGTAATGTCATGATTATTTAATATGTATGAGCCCTAGCTATGTCCTAGGGAGTCAGAATGTATTTACTAAGAAGTGACATGAGTTCCAGTTGCTTAAACAGCTCCAGTTGTAACAATAATAACTAAGACGTGATGCCAAGTTCTGTTCTAAGTATTAACACAGTTATTCCTCATGCTGCTCCTCTGGGTAGTACTGCTGTTGGCAACCCATTTTCAGATCAGAAAACTGAGAACTAGGTGTCAAGTAACTTTATTAAAATCACATAGAAGTCAGAATTGAGACTGAAAACCAGACATGCTAGTTCCAAAGTCTGTGTTGCAACCATGTTTGATAATGTTGTTGAAGGAGTGGTTGTGTAGGATTAGATGGGCTGGCGTTATTCATTCTAAACCTCAGATCTGGGGTCGTTGATAATAGTGACAGCAACTGCCAATGAAAGACACCTCCATGAAACTGAGAATAACATCTTCTAATTTGTTGATCACTAAGGTTTGCAATTGATCTGCTTACTCTTCTGCACTAGAATGATCTTCATAGTATACTTTGCTGAATGAAATTGGATGCTGGAGCTGACTAGGGTGAAACTGAGCAAGTAGGATAGTTGAGAAGGGAGAAAGATCAAATATTGAAGCTCAGTGGGGTACTGTGTCCAAACAGGACAGCAGAGGGATTCAGTTCTCAGAAGCTGGCCAAGTAGACTCTCTCCTTCCCAGAGTGGGGGAGCCCCTTACGATGTGCATACCTGAGGTTGCCCCATAACCAGAGGAGAAATCTTTCGTGCTCTTTCAAGTTCTACATTATCTCTGGGTACTTTTGTTCCCTAATAGTATTCATTTAAGAAATAGTGTTTAACTTGGCCTGCACTGAGAACCCAGATTTCTGTGAAAAAGTGATTCTAGTACTTCTTTTCTCGTAGGATTGCTGATTTCCATGACTTTGCTGATTTCCATGACTTTTTTTTAAGGGTGGTACAGTAGTTGGATTGTACTCAGAGTCTTTGTACTGAGCTGCATTTTTAAAATTTTGAGATAGGGTCTTGCTAAGTTTATAAATTGCCCAATCTGGGCTCAATCTTGTGGTCCACCTATCTTGGCCTCCCAGAGTAGTGGGATTACAGGTGTGCACCACACTGCCCAGAGTGAATGTTGATTTTGAAGAATATGGAATGTTGTTGGAAGCCAGTTTGAAGCTAAATATGGTTATGTATATACTGCTGGTGGTGGGATACTGTTATGTCATTCTCTACTTCTTGTTTGATCCATTTAAAGCATGAGAAAATAAAAGCAGCATATTTGACTTCTTTTAGATTCATTTTGATTTCCTTTCTATAGGAACCGTTCATTATTTCTGTAATTTCCATCAAATTTATCTAAGCGATGACCCAATTTTAGTTTCATACACTATAGATAAAAAATAAGACACAAAACTTCTACCGTAAAATTCTTGAGCATAAATAGCAAGATTTTCAGATTTGCAAATAAATAGTTTAGGTAACTCTCAGAGTTCTTCCTCCCAATGAACTTCTAGTCTCACCTTGTCATTTTATATCAGTTGGTATGAGACACAGTTAGGAAAGCGATACCCCACACACGTTCTAACTATAATCAGAAGAATCTGCAACTGTATTTGCAAACAAATGCTGCTCCTCCTAAGGGAGAATCTTTGAACTCTCATGAACCACACAGAGGTGGGCATCTGTCACAATAGCAGTGACCATGACTTTACTTTAGTCTGTCTCTCACCATGTTATTTCTAACATTACAGCATTCTAACTACATGGTTTGATGTCTTGTTTTCAGCCTTCTCCCACCCTTCATTTGATGCTTGGCAGTAATATCCTGGTTTCTGCTGGCAAGATCATCTTCTTCTATTTTTGGTAAATGTGTTCCTTAAGCCCTAGAATCCACACCCAGGCTCAGCATCTCTTGAGTGCTGTGTCTACTGAGCTATTGACTGACTTCCATATGCTGCATCCCTTTTTCAGGGACCCAGGTCAAGGACAACAAGCAACTCATTTGACTACTGTCTTGATGATTCAGGCCTAGGGAAGTGTTTTGTTCTCAGGAAGTTTAGGATTCTGGGACTCCAGGAAAGTGCTGATCTCTCAGAATTCTTATTACACAATTTCAGCTTCCCATCCTTGGTGTGCATGTAAACTACTACTGAGACGAACTATTTGCATAGAAGCATGAACTCACTGTGGGGCTGGGTCATTTTTTTTTGAAACATGTTAAATTGTACATTCTACTCAACATTTTAAGAGCAATGGGACTGAAGGATTCTACTATCGTCATTTGAGGGCTATGTGAAGCCATCAGAGGTAATTATTGATAAAAGAAATGATAAGTTGTTACTCAGGGTCATTAAGCATGCTGGGGCAATATGGGGAAATGGGCCTAGCTCAAGGCCTCAAAATGCCTATAGCTACTGGTAGGCACAGAAAAAAGAAGTTCTATGCTGTGTGATTAAACCTTTTCCCCCTTCTCTCTTCTACATAGGTTGCAGTGAAGCACTGAGCAATGTTGGTTTATATTTCAGTGGTATTCAAGACCCTGATAAATAATTTAGGATGTGGTGAGATGTAGGCATGGGAAGAGGAACTAAAAAGCATAGGTGATTTGCCAATGTATGTTTGTACACTAAAACCCTTGAGAAACTAAGCAAGAATTTTGTAGATCAGAGTAGATATACCGATTTCATGCATTAAGTGACATTAAATTGTTTGACCACTTTCTTTGGAAAAGTGACCAATTTTGACTTTCAGATCACATCTCACTGCTGACTGAAGCTCAAAGTTGCTGTCAACAATTTAGCTATAGTAGAGTATACATAATCTGGTATTCTGGTTTTGCCATAGAATCTGGGTCAGATGACATGGGCAGAAAAAGAAAGATAACAATGACCAGCTGAACTATCTGTATGTGTATGTGTATGAGCATACATTTGTCCACAACTCATATGGCTTTTGGCTAGAAGCATCATTGTATAAGTCTTTACTTCAGTGTCAGTATAAGTAAGGTAGTCTTTCATCTCACAAACACCTCTCTGTCTGGTGTCAGATTGGGGTCAGAGTATTCTGGTTTTGCACACTGATAGGCAGACACATAGATTGCTAGCACTGAAGGTACTTTAGAGTTTATCTATTCTAATATCCTTCCTGAAGCCTCCTTCCTGAAGCCCCCTGGATAAGAAGTTTATTCCACCTCTATTTGAATACTTCCCACAATATGATGCTAGAACCCTCACACAGAAGTGCATCCTGTTTTTGGATGCTTTTAATTTTTAGAATGTTCCCCTTTATTTTCTGTGACTTCCTTAGTAATAACTTTGGATCTTTATTGTAGTATCTGAATCTCTTTACTTCAGGATAGTGGAACATGATTTGAAGATCAAGTCCTCATGCAGTCTTCTCTTTCCAAGAAAGTCTTTTAATGAATTCTCTCATTTTGCTGCTAGGAATCTCTCATCACTACTTCTCTCTTCCCACTGGAAGCCCTGTTAAACTCCATGAACCTTTAGGTCTTAGAGGCACAGCTTCCTCATCACAAAGTCAAGTTCCCTGTCCCTGAGAAGCATCTCACTCTTTTTGTTAGTGTTGTTTGTACAGTAAAATGTTCTTTTCTTTCTCCTTTTTGCCTTTTTTCTCAGCACCCTCATTGTGTAGTATTATTTTTTATAAAGTACTGAATCACATACCTCACTTTTGCTTTTTGCAATTATTTTCACTTTGCCTCCCTTCTTGAAGTATTTCATTCTTAGAAAACTTTTAACTTCATCTATCAGCTGGGGAAAAGAGACACTCTTTTGGTCCTTTTACTTTCTCTTCCACCTTATCCTTACTATACAGACAGTTTATACTTACAGCCCATGGAGGCAGTGAGTTTAGCAAGACCATGTACACAGTGTACTGTTCTCTATCATTCATGTGTGTGACTCAGTATAAAATCTTCATTAAATGTCACTCATGCAGTCTCTGACTATGTAGTCTGTTGATGGGGGCTTAAGAGTAATCACTTTTCATGCATTTTATATTATTTCAACTTTATGGATCTCATTCTTCTCTCAGTGGCTATAGTGTTTTTATTCACCTCCATAAGATTTAATTGCACAAGTTTTCTAATGTTCATTGTCCAGAAGGAACAAAATGGGAGAAGGCGTGTGTCCTTGGTGGTCTTCCTCTTTGCTTTACAGATTATGAAATAGGATCTTAGGGATAATATTTGGCTTATCCAAAGTTATACCACTAGTTGTAAACATAAGTTTAGGAAAGAGTTGCCCACATGTCTTGCTATCAAACAAAAAACATCAGGTGTTATATCTACTAAACAACTCAATTAGCTAATTCCATTTTAATAAAGAGACTTAAATATGGTCTTTTGATTCTCTCTCTCTCTCCACATTTTTTTCTTTTTATCCTCTATCACCTAGCACATTGATATGCAATAAGTTCTCAATATATGATAGTTAATGAGCACTTAAAACCATTTTTCCCTTTAGAAAAGTGGGAAGATGTTTAAGGGGAAAATACTAGATTGAGTAATGAGGCATAAGATAAAACTAGGGAGCTCATATCTTGGGAGAGTCAGTGATGTTTGTTCATTTTGTGTGGTTATTATCTACTGAACTAGCACCATATGTGTGCCTTAATGTCTACAAAGGATGTGCCTGATCTCAGTATATTTATAATAGGATAGAAAAATAGTTGAGACTATTAAATGAGATTAAAAATAGAGACAAGACTAAATTATATGGCGAAAAATTAAGTTCTCGTTGAAAGAATGCAATCTATACTAAGGAGTTCAGAGAAGGGAAAGTAACAGAACCTGCTACTATACTGTTGTTCTTGTTGGAGGAAGGATGGAAGGGGAGGCTGGATAGAAAATGAGAAGCAAGTGTGGTCCAGTGTAGTACTGTTCTTTGAAAACCAGACATATGTGGCAAACAGCCTGCAAACCTACACTCAGCAGAAGTTCCTGAGACAGAAGAGATTAAGAATATAAAATGGGGAACAAAACTTTACTGAGCACCTGCTGTACATTATTTCAACAAATATTTCCAGATTGCCTGATCTGTGACAAGCCTGTACTATGTTAGGTGTTAGGGATCCATGGACAATTAAGAGAAATAATATCTCTAAATTCATGTAGTGTAAATTCAAGGAACTTCACAGGGGTATTTCACAAAGGAGGTGCTGAAGCCATGTAATCTCTTATCCAGGTATTGCAGGTTCTGGTTTTCTTACTCAGTAGATTTTTCCAGTAGCTTCTCCCCTTCCATCTAACTCCTGCTTTTTCCTGATTCTGTCTTTCTCAAGCCTAGTATTATAGTCTGTAAGCATGCAGGAATCCTCATGGAATTGTAACACCATACACCATCAATCCTATTGCCCTATACACATTTGTACAGTAAATGCTGAGTGGGATTCTGGCTAAAGAAGCTCAGTTCTTCATTTGACTTGAGACCTTCAAGCTCCCTTTAAAAACTCTGACTCACATGATTATTGAGAAGACTGATCCTGTAAGGAACATAAGTTTAGGGAAGAGCTGTCCACAGGTCTTGCCATCAAGCAAAAATTACGGGTAAATTTATCAACTTCCTATTCTAGTGGGGGTGCCACACATTATGGGGTTCAGGGCATGGGGCAGTCATGATGTAGAAAGAGCATTTCCCAGCCCCTGTTCCCTACATATGCAAAGCTAAATACCCAGTGTGTCCCCTAATCACCAGGGAATGCCTTGCACCTGTGGGCTCTAGCAGCTTGATAGTGGTGGAGAAGGGAACCATGTTCACATGTTGACAGTGTGCACATGAGCCTTATTTATTGTCTGAGGACTTGAGGATTGTTTAATGCACATGCCTGTCTTCCTGACTTGACACATGTCACTATCAAATAGTTATCTTATTTCTTTGAGTTTCCATAACAAAATACTATAAACTGTGTTGCTTCTAAGCCATAGAAATTTATTTCTCACAATTCTGGAGGCTGGGAAGTTCAAGATCAAGGTGCTAGCACCTTGGGGTATCTGATGAGGGTTTGCTTCCTCATCTGTAGGTGGCACCTTCTTCTTGTGTCCACCTGGTGGGACAGGGAGGGAATCTCTATGGAGTCTTTTTATAAGGGGACTGAAGGACTATCCTCTTTTAGGAAGGCAACAAAAGAGAACTTCTCTCTCATTACCTAATCACTTGTCTGCAACCCTGTCTCCTATTGCTATCACACTGGGGATTAGGATTTCAACACAGGAATTTTGGAAAGGAGATAAGCATGTGGTCCATAAACTATCTGCAGAGGCCTCTGAATGGTCATAGGCCATTTTGCAAAATTAACTTACTAAAGACTCTAGTTGACTGGACAGCATAGTTCTTGCTTCAGGAGTTTGTGTAGGGTCTGCCAGATTCCCCTGTAGATCTTCTCTTTGGTTTTGGGGCCAACACTGTGGGAGAAAATCTGTGGCTCCAGTCCTTTCTCCAGGCCACTGGTTCCTTCTCTTCTGATTCATGCTTGTTGTTCTGCTTTGAAGATGCCTCCAGGACCCAGGGGGAGACCTTTGGCTGGACTCCTCTGTCTCTCCCAGGGGTGAGATTGCGGTTCCTGCAGCCTCAGGCTTGGCCCCAGCTCCTCCCCATTGGCTCTGGGACCCAGAGCTCCAATCTGACTCCAGCCAGACCTCTCTGTCCCAGCGTGACCTCGCGAACTGTCCTGCTGACTGTCTTTAACAGGCCCTGCCATTGGTGATTTTCATTCCAGATAGGAGCCACTGGGCTCCTCAGAGGGACTGGGTGGGCTTCTCTCGTCATCTCTGCTGCGGACTGGGCCTGGACACCCTCTCCTCTGTGGTTTGGATGAGGAACGATGATGAACTCGGGCTGCCCTTTGTGATGCTCTGTGATAGTGAAAGCAGCCAAAGTCCTCGTTACTGTATTATAGTATGTGCCTGGGCTGGACCAAGGTTCGGTTGTGCTGTGTTGTGGTGAGCTCTGGAGGATGACTGCAGCAATGGTTGACACATTTTACAGAGCCTGGCCTGAGCCCCGGGGAGCCCTCTATTCTCATTTATCCCAGCCTCGCGTTTGAATGAAGAGAGCACTGAACTGGTTCAGGGTCAAGGAAGGGACCAACTGCTTAAGCTGTAGGGGAATTTGTGGCAGAGTTGGGACTAGAACTCAGGCTCAGGGTCAGGTTTGTTGGCACTGGTGCCAGCTTTGCTTCTCCCCGCTCCCCACTTGTTCAAAATCCCGCTGAGGCTTTGAACCAAATGAGAATTCATACAAAGCTTGTCTAAGAGGATTGGAAAGTGTATGTCTTTCTGTAGGAGACATGGTGTCAGTTGGTGGGAGATTGGACCTAAGCAAGAGCATTCTGAGGCTGTCCTGAAAACCTCTGAGGCCAGCTTTGAGCAGGCTCTTGCTTTCACATTTAGCCCTGGCAAAGTGGTGACTTTGAGTTGGGCTAAGAAGTAAAAAGTTGTGGGCATGGCAGGTGGAGAGAGGAGAACCCTCACTTATCAAGAGTAAGCGCTGGGACCGGTGACCCAGGGGAAACTCTTGAAGCTCCAAATACTTAGTCATCTTGCATAAATTTAAATTTCCTGCACTAAAGAAAATGTCTAGCCAGTGATGTGAGGAACATCAAATGAAAAAGCTTAGACAATGAAATTCTTTTGATCAATGACATTATAGTTTTTTTTTTTTTTTGGTAAGGATTGTACAAGCTGCAGGTGCTAAAAGAGAGACTTGATCAGAAAGTGAAAATCCAGGGGCCAAAAAAATGTGAAAATGATTTGATGCTGCTTCCAGATTTATCACTGAGCTCTCAAGAGAAAGGCGTCTTAGATACTATCTTCAGACTCATCTTCTGAATTAAGGAGAGAGATGCAACTCTTGTTTGCCATTATGTCCCACTTGACTCCTTTACCATGTGACCTTATTCTTGGCTCCAAGGCAGTAGACAGAGTGGTGATGAATTAAAAACTAGGCAGTACTTCAAAACCGATCTCTCAGTTTGTGGGCAGCTATGCCTTACTTGAGGAATTTATTTGATTTATTCCTTGTTGTGTAATAATCACCTCAAAAACTAGTGACATAAAACAATCAGTAATCTCTTCTTCTTTATTTTAAGTAGAAAAAAATAAAATAGACTTTCAAAACAGACTAATAGGATAGTAACAATAATTCATATATTGTGTATTGTTATCTTCATAGTAGTAACTCAGAGTATGAGATACAGGCATGAAATATCATCCAAACAATATTAACACAAACTTTTCTTTTTCAATGAACTAAGAGAAACCAGCTGTATAACTATCTTAACTATCTTGTATGTATATATATGTATTTTTTTCGTTTTCCCTTCTGTCCTTTCTCCTTTCCCCCAACACAATTTCTCTTTTCTTTTGAACAATTTCTTCCCAATTTATAATATCTATTGTACATTTTGGATATTATTTACTTATTCAGCTTCTCACACTAGTAAGACAATATGATATTTACATATGTGGGTCTGATGTATTTCACTTATGAGTATAGTCTTGAGTTGGATCCATTTACCTATAAATGTCTCAAATTTATCCTTTATGACTGAGTAGTACTTCGCTGAAATGTAGACTAGTGCAACCACTGTGGAAATCAGTGTGGAGATTCCTCAAAAAACTAGGATTAGAGATCCTATTTGACCCAGATATTCCCCTTCTGGGTATCTTCCCAGAAGAATTAAAAACATTATACCACAGCAATGTATGTGCACCCATGTTTATAGCAGCACAATTTGTAATAGCTAAATCTTGGAAATAACCCAAATGCCCATCAACTGAGGAATGGGTAAAAAAGATGTGGTTTTTCATTTTATATCACTTCTATTAGTAATCTCTCATTCTTCCAAGGGAACTGGGCTCAGCAGGGGCTGCTCTTAGTCAGGTCTACCACACAGTGATAGAGAGTTGCTGGGGATGGAGTCGCCTTGAGGGCATCTCCATTTATGAGTGTGAAAGTAGATTCTGCTGTCTGCTGGGATCTCAGGTCAGACTATCAGCCAGAATACCTACATGTGGTTTCTCCATGTGGTCTGAACACTCTCATGGCATGGTGGTTGGGTTTATAGTAACAATTCTAGGAGACAGAGCAGTGAATAAATGTAATGTCTTTTGAGAGCCTAGGGTCTAACACTTCACCACTTTTGCTCTATTCATTTTGTTAGAGGTGAGTTAGTTAAACCTATATTCAAGGGGAAAGAAATTAGACACTAGCTCTTTATGGGAGAATATAAAAAAATAAAATCTGTGGACACACTTTGAAACCACTCTAGCAATTTTCCAAGTAACTTTACTCTTAGAGAAAGTAGTTATCTGAGACAGACAGGACCTAAAGATGGTACATGTGGCTTGGAATTTTGGAAGGAAAAAGAGGTAGTTGTACCAGGAAATGCAGAGTGATAAAAGACTGTGTGCTAGTACAGATGATCAGAAGCTTCTCTGACTCTGACCACTTGTTGCCCTTGTAGAGTTCATCTGATTTTAGGGTTGCCTGACTTTCTTCCCCTCTAACCAGAGAGGCGTTAGGTCCTTTCAAGATTTTACTGTTATGGTCCTACAATCTTGAGAACCAGCATGTTTCTTCGGTTGCTTCCCAAATCCTCTGATCATACTAACCTTTGTGTGCTCCACACTGGACAGATAGCCCTCAGCTCACCAGCACATGCTGAGAAGGTTGAAGAGTGTGAGGTAAATGTAGAACAGAGAAAGAAAGTGAGAAAGGCTGGTAAGAAGGAATATTCATGTGTAAGATTATTTTCAGTTGCTTGGGTGTCAGAGTTGGGAGGGAGTAGGAAATCTGAATGAAGAGTATGGAGTTGTTGGGGCTCGGCAAAGTCTTGCCCAAGTTCTTGGCAAGTCAATAGATACTTGACTGGGGAACGTCTTTATGTTTGGAAAATGCGCTGCCTTCACTTTGTTTGTTTGTTTATTTATTTATTTTTATTTTAAACAAAAGGAAAACAAGAAATCAAAACATAACAATTTCACCCCAACCAACAAAACAGCAACAATCATCAGCATATTGAATATTCTTGAAAATTATTTAAGACAAAAAGTACAGACATGAAACATTATCTAATTGTTAACACAATTGTTTTCAAATGAATATTTCACATTAAAAATAAAATCTGAAGATGACCCTGAAAAAATTACATTTTACTCAAGATTCTTTTTCTCTATCACAACTAATTTTTTTATATACATAGATTTTGTTTCAGATGACATGATACTCTACCCAGAGGATCCCAAGAACTCCACACCTGTCTTTTTGTGACAGCAATGTATTGAGGTCTCCCAATACAGTTGTATTAAGGCTTACTTGATTTTTCATGTCGATTAATAATTGATTTATGTAACTGGGTGGCCTAGTATTTGTTGCATTATTATCTCTTCCTCTTAGATTGTTCCCTTACCAATATATAATGACCTTCTTTGTCTCTCTTAATCAGTCTTGGCTTAAAATTAACTTTATCTGCAAATAGAATAGCTACCTCTGCTTTTTTTCTGGACTCCTGTTGCATGGAGTATTGTTTTCCATTCTTTAATTTTCAGTCTATGAGTATCTTTTTGAATTAAATGTTTTTCTTGTATACAGCATATTATTAGATCTTGCTTCTTGATCCATTCTGCCAGTCTATGTCTTTTGACTAATGAATTAAGACCATTAACATTGATGGTTAAAACTGATGCGTATTGACTTATCTTTATCATGTTTTCTTTTTTCCTTCTGGATTCCTTCTATTGGGGTTTGTGGAGCTGTAGTACTTATCATCCCTTTCTAAAATGTTCTTCAAAATATTTTGGAGTGCTGGTTTAGTGGTCATGAATTTCCTCAACAGTTCCTTATCATGGAAGTATTTTGTTTCTTCCTCTATTTTGAAAGATAGTTTTGTGGGATACATCAATCTGGGTTGAAAGTTGTTTTCTTTTAGAACTTGGACTACTTCACTCCAAGCTCTCCTTGACTTGAGAGTTTGTGCTGAGAAGTCCACTGTAATTCTGATGGGCTTTCTTTTATAGGTGATTTGTTTCTTTTCCCTAACAGCTTTAAAAATTTTATTCTTGTGTTGAATTTCTGGAATCTTGACTATGACATGCCTGGAAGTAGATTTTTTTTTTATCATTGCTAATTGGAGTTCTATATGCCTCACTTATTTGTATATCAAATTCTTTTTCTCTACCAGGAAAATTTTCTGACACGATGTCTGTAAGGATGTTTTTAATGCCATTTGTACTATCTCCTACTTGTTCACTGACTCCAATTAATCTTAAATTATTTTTCTTTGTCTCATCAGGCAACTGCTGGATTAATATCTCATGATCCCTTGCTAGTTTTGAAGAATCTTTCTTTTCCTGGTCACTAACTGCGACCCTGTCTTCAATATCTGAGATCCTGTCCTCACATTGGCTTAATCTGCTTCGAATACTTTCAATAGAGTTTCTATTCTCCTTGATATCTACTTGAATCTGCTTTATAGAATCTATTTACTTTCTATGTTGTCCTTCCATAATTTGCTTAAGCTTGTTTATTTTTTGGTCTGTATCTGCCCTAACATCACTAAGCATGGTGTATATTTTGGTAATCTCTGTGGCTATCTGAGAGATTATTTCTGATTTCATTTTTTCCAAAGCCTTACTCAACTGCTTTGTTACCACTTCTAAGAAACCTTGTAGGGGGCTTTCGAATTTTCCAGTCTCATTGCCCCTTGGGTTTGCTTTTGGTGAACTGGGTGTCTGGGGTTGTGACCTGTTTAAGTGTCTTCTCATTTCTTTTCTTTTTTAGTTTAATTCCTAAAGTGACACTTGTTAATTGCCTGCAGTGGGTTACTTTCATAGTGGTATTAAGGACTTCCAGGTGATGAGCACTTCCCAGAGATATCTTCCAGGTGTAACTGGTTCCTGGGCTCCGAGTCTATTGGAAAATCTCACCTCCTCAGTTTGTAAGAGATGAGAAACCACTGCTTGCCTAGTCCAGTCCCTAGTTCCTTGGCACCACACCCCAGCCCTCTCTGCGACCCCCAGTCAATCCCAGTCCTGGACCAACAAGGCCAACAGCTATCCAGTTCAACTGAGTGAGTTCTGGCTACAGTGGCACCCACAGCACCAAACACAGCCAACAAAACAGTAAACTGATCCAACCCCTGATTTAGAACCCCCAACCATATAAACTGAATTTATATCCATACAACAGGATGCAAAACAATCATATACAATACTTAGGTTCACAAAATGTCAATTCTGTCCCAAAATGAGGACTCAAAATGAATTTAAGAAAAAGCAGAGAAGTGGGGAAAGGGAAAAGAGACTGCAAGAAGGCTGGAGAACAAAGATTGGTCCACCAACTCAGGGAAACCACTGCAGAAGACTGAGGGAAAAGAAAGCCAAAAGAGACAGAAAAGAGAACAGAACAAAACCAGACCCAAAAGGAGGGCAGAAACCATACTCACACTAAAAAAAATAAAAGAGTCCACTTCCGGGGTTCTCTCTGGATTCACTGGTAAACAGCCTGTGGAGACAGCAACCCAAATTGTGGCACTGTATCCTCGCAAGCCAGCAACTGTTCCTGAACGGAGTAGTAGACAACCTTAGCAGGCCTGCCCTGAGAGCAGCCTCCTCGGGCTCGCAGCCATCCAAGCAGTCTCCATGGGTCTGCGCCCAGCTAGGAACCACTGGGAGAGGCCAGCAACAGTTTTAGCCCCAGGCATATCTGGCCTGACTCATGAACAGCTTCCTGCAAATCGCTCTCCCCAGGGAGGACCAAGCCCTCCGCACTCACCACCAGCCAGCACAGTCCTCCTCGTCCACTGCTCTCCTCTACCAAGGAATGGTTCCACAGAGGTTCCGGGATTGCCAGCTGCCATCAACACCACGACCGTGCACCACCGGGCTCCAACAGCTCCCCTCACGCAGTGAGTCTGGCTCCGGGCGAAGGCTCCGCCAGCTACCAGCTTCTTCTTAATTGAATTTTTTCTTTTCGCTCTCTCTGTGGGGTTCAATTCAGACTTCAGGGTCTTCCTGGGTCCAAGGAACCCATCTCCCTCCTTTTTGTCTTCCTCAAGATGCTGTGTTCCCACGTCAAGATGGTGTCTCTGAGAGGGGCTGTTTTCCCTGCATCCTACTACTCCACCATCTTCCCGGAAGTGCCCCTTCACTTTGTATTTGTGCCCCTTCTTCCTCCAGCTAGTCACTTGAAAGCATTAGATTTGACTTTCTTACTGAATGTAATACTCAAAAGAAAACAGGTGAATGATGTCACACAGTTGTTTGGTGGAGGGTTTCCTGTGACAGGGACATTACTCCACATCTTTGTTCTAAATAGGGGAGTTAGAGAATGAGGAAGCTATGGCTCTTTCTCTTCCTCACCTCTTTTAACAGATTCAAGTTGTCTCCATTTTACAGATGAAAAGACGGATATAGAGGAAAACAAGTGGCCTTCAAGCAAAGGCAGAGCAGAACTTGCTGTTCCATCCCACCCTAAGGAGTATGGGTCACCCCAGGCCACATGGGGCACACCCTCTTCCCTCAAACGCTTGGCATCGGGGCATGCTGGGCCATTGGCTCAGCAGTAAAGTAGAGAAGCACAAGGTTAGGACTCCCAGAGGAAAAGCTGGGAATGAGGAAGATTCAATAAATCTTCAGGAATAAAGATAAAATCTCAGATTGTTTGGGATGGCTTTCTTGCTTGTGCATGTATGTGTGTTTGGGGCCCCACCACTTGTCAAACCAAGGTCACTTCTGCATATTTGTTTGCTAAAAATAGAATACTCCAAAGATTGTGCCTCCTATTTGTTGAATCTGAAATGAAAATGACTCAGCAGAGAAGAAAAATAAATTTCAAATGCCCGGAATAGATCCTGAATTAAATATATATGATCCTAGAACATGTGGGGGTATTGTCTCCTCACGAAACCCTAATCTTGCACACAAATAAATGTTAAGGACTCTACCACACACGTACATGCACACACGGGCACCGGGAGCTGACCTAAGTCCCTTTATCTCATTTCCCCTCACACTGCAGCCTTTCCGAGGTCCACCCTTTCCTGCCAGGAAGGCCTAGCTGTGTTTAGGTGGAGGAGCCACAACTGCAGGCTGATTCCTGTGTCAGGCTTGGTGTGCAGATTGCTGAAGGAACTTTGAATTTTTATTTTTTAGTGAAGTTAGGGTCACCTAAGATGGTGCTTAGTTTTTGGATCTGGGAATGCAGACTGGGAAGAATGACTATGTGACACATTAGACGTGCCCTGCTTCATACACAGCTGCATTCCTGAAATGTGTATAAACTCAATCTTTGTGTACTGAATCATATTTTGAATGTATGGAAAGGATTGGCTATTTAAAAGCCCCCAGGACTGCATTCTTTTGTAAAGGGAAGAGCTTTTTGGTTATGTGTCTACTAAGTCAATGGTTTATGAGATTGGTAAGTAGATGGAACTTTTTTGTATACAGAATGTTGTTTTAAATGTACTGTGTGGGATTTGTTATTCAGAGTCACCCAGCATTGAATCCTTTTGCAAAGAACTATTCTGTAATGTGGATAAACATTTCATGATTTATGAGTTTGGTAGGTTCTTAAAGTAAGACATATGTCTAGTTCTGCTAATGTTTTTGCCAATATTCAAGACTTGAGGACAAAAAAAGCAGTATAATCTATGCATTATGTTCAGAGATTTGAGAACAGATTTTCAAACTTTTCATTTTTGTTAGAGTAAAAGATTTCAATGGCTGCCTGATTTGCCTACTTACCATATAATCAGAGGGTAGAAATGATTTATTTTTTCAAGTAAATGTTAACAATTATATTTATAAAGGTGTATCTGTATATCTGTATCATTTATATAATATCTGTCCATCTCACCCATCATCTATTAATGTATAATCAGTTTTATAGTACAAAATAGACATTATAATAAGCTTGTGCTTTGGACCATGAAGCATCTATTTCCACAAGTATGGAAAGTATACTGGTGTCATAGTGACCTTAATTTCTTGTTACCCCTTTCTCACTTGGCAGCTCAAAGATCATTTCAGCACTTGGGTCCTGGATGCTTTGCTCCAGCCTTATAGACTAACTTGCTTGAATACTTATGCAAAGCTTGTTACTAGGGAAATGCTCTAACCTAACTAAGGCAATTGGAAAAAAAAGGAGTGAGGTCCCAAGGGTATTAGTTAGCATTGCAGGAGATGCACAGCTAACCTGGAGCAGCCCTCCTGTAGTAACCCTCCATGGAAAAGGGTAGAGTCAGGCAGATGTGCTGATCTTTCACTGTGGTGTGGCTCTGACTATTTCAGAGAGGGTTTTAGTAGTTCTCCCAAGTTCAGAGATAATTTTTGAAAAGTTGGTCGTCCCAGATTTTTTTCCCCCCACTGCTGGAAAGCTGCTAGTTTCTAGGTGTGACTGCCATACTTTCTTCTATTTTACTTCCTGGTTTCCTGACATTTTTTGACCCATGGCCCGAGCACATTCCTTTGTGAGCAGTTTCGGGATGGATAATCTGCCATCGTCCATTGGATCTTGACAAGTTTACAAGAGGTTCTGAACCATGGTTTCTGTTGGGGATCAATTTGAAGTATTCAGCATCATGGGCAAAGGAGGTTTTGACTGTGAAGAGGAAAGGGGATTCTGTACTACTAAGGAGTATTCTTTCTGAGTCACATATCTGCTTACATTCCTTGGAAAGTGTTAGGCTATGGGTACAAAAACACTGATTTTGAAGTTAGAGGAAATGAATCAATGTTAACCAAGTCTTTCTAGCTTTGTGACTTACGTGAGTCAAAAGAAATCCCATTTTAGACAGAATGCTTGTAATCCTAGCATTCTGGGAAGCTGAGGCAGAAGGGCTGTAAGTTTGAGCCCAGACTGGGCAACTTGGTAACTAATGAGACCTTGTGAAAGTAAAATAAAATAAAGTAAAATTTTAAAAGGGTTGGAGATATAGCTCAGTGTACAGGCTCTGGATTCAATCCTCTATATCACAAAAGAAAGCAGGAAAACAAGCAAACAAGAAAGAATAAATCTAATTTTAATTTGAGAGAAACAAAATTCATGACCTTAAATCACTCATTGTCTGGCTTGAGAGACAGACATATACAGAAAATAATGATTTTCAGTGTGATGAATGGGGAGCAGCAGCCAGATCAGGTGAAACAGCCTAGGAGTAGGTTGTGGGTGGGGTGACATTACTTTCCAAAAGGCAGACAGTAATTCCTCTCCAAAGAATTATTCTCAGGCTCAATGATATAAAGCATTTGTCAGTACCTAATAAAGTATAAAGCATTCTAAAACAGGAAGATATAAGCAGTAATTCTCACCTGTTTTCTGTTTGCATTCTATTTACATGCAAGATATCCCAATCAATGCTACCAATGTTACTATCTCTCAATGTTACCAATGATTCTTGTGGTGTGGGATGTGTTCTCCCAACCTCCAACTCTGGGACATGCAGGGCTCATTGGAAAGCTTTCTTCAGATTTCAATAACTCTTTTTTTCTAGAAATAATGTTTTCTTATTTTTAGCAGAAAAACTAGGATAAATGACATTAGCAAAGAATACCTTTTCCTTGTTAAAAATCAAAACATTACAAATAATGCTAATGTCTCCTTTGACTTCCTGCACCAAATACTGTGATCCATCTCCCAACTCCATCTCTGATGGAATCATTGTTATCAGCACAGTGTTAAATCTTTTAGATCTTTTAATGCTATGCACATGTGTATGTGTCTGCATGTACCCATAAAAATACAGGATGCTTTATACAAATGCTCCAAACTGCTTGTTCACCTAAAAACATCATGGATGTCAAGCCACATAACTTTATACAGCTCTAATTTATTGTTTTACCTTGTTGTATAGTATTTCCCAGGAGGAATGTACCACAATTCAAAACATTTTCCTATTGATAGATGCTTTTCCAAGTTTTTGTTATATAATAAACATATTTCAGAGTTTTTTTTATGCATATCCCATTGTGTGCACACACAAGTCTTTGTGTAGGATAAATAATGTAATAAATGGGATATATGGAACATAGGTTCTTGCATTTTTATTTGAGTTATTATCCAATTTTTTTTTATTTTAAAGATAGTAAGATCCAACAAAACATAACAGAATGAAGTCAGTCAAAACAAAGCAGTAGAACTGGTACAGAACTTCTAAGAAAAATACTATGAAAATAATAGCTACTATAGTATATCTTGTTATTTTCAGAATAGTTGACCATTCCAACAGGTATAGTAAAATCAAACCAAAAAAAACCCAAAAAACAAAAAACAAAAAACAAAAAACAAAACACAATAAAACCAATAAAAACAGAGTATAAAATAAGGCTAAAAAAATAATCAGAATAAAGCAAAACAATGAGAACAATATTGGGCCTTGAAGACAAGACAGAAGAGAATCCCCCATTTTTGCTACATTGCGTACTGTCATCTTCCAAAGAGATGCTCAGGCTGCCAGCCCCAGGCCTGCAAAATGAACAAAGCAATACTAGCATTTAGCTGTTTTATGTACCTTAGTTGCTGACAATGTAGCCAGACCTCCGAACAAGCAGGTTGCTTTATGGGGCGGGGGGAGCTTTGTCCTTGATTCTTAGCCCGTGGGTAGGCGTACAGGGGGGCGGGGCTACATATTTCTCTTCCTGGGGTCCACGCCGGTCGCTCAGGCCCCTGAAAGACAGTCTTATCTTCTGGTTGGAGGCACTCAGGCCCGGCAGAGCGGGCTCCTGAGAAGCCCATTTCTTTCTCTTCCTGGGGTCCACAATAGTTGCACAGGTCCCCAGAAGGCAGTCTTACTTGTCTCTATTATCCAATTTATATACTGTGTTAATCACTTTCTCATCACAGGGAAATACCACCCAACACCCACAACATAAAAGAAGAAAAGTTTATTTAGTTCACAGTTTCCGGTGGGTTTAGCCAATGTTGGCTGGCCCCACCACAGAAATGCATGGTTGAAAAACATGATGGGGAAAAGAAGTTCATCCTATGTAGCCAGGAAGCAGAGAGAAAAGGGAGGAGCCAGGGACAAGGGCACACCCTTCCAGATCATGCTCCCAGTGACCTACCTCCAATCAGGTTCCAACTCCTAACAGCACATTCACTTACCAAACTCACTGATGATTAAATCCACTGCTGATTGTAGTGCCCTCATGATCCAATCACCTTCCAAACACCTAAGACTTCTGGGGGACAGTTTAGATCTAAACCATAGCATTCCACCCCTTACACCCCACAAAGGCTCCTGTCCATATCATTACACAAAATGCACTTAGTCCATCTCTAAGACTTGACAGAGTTTTAACAGTTTCAGCGTTGCTGAAAAGTCCAAGTTCAA
>RJWM01015507.1:0-47686 GCA_004363535.1 Dasyprocta punctata
TTGTTGCACATATATTTATAATTGTTATCTCTTCCTCTTGGATTGTTCCCTTTACCAATACATAGTGACCTTCTATGTTTCTCTTAAACAGTCTTGGCTTAAAATTAACTTTATTTGCAAATAGAATAACTACCCCTGCTTTTTTCTGGACTCCTGTTGCATGGAGTATTGTTTTCCATCCTTTAACTTTCAGACTATGGATATCTTTTTGAATTAAATGTGTTTCTTGTATACAGCATATTGTTGGATCTTGCTTCTTGATCCCTTCTGCCAGACTATGTCTTTTAACTGGTGAATTAAGACCATTAACACTGATGGTTAAAACTCATATGCACTAACATCCTTATCATGTTGTTTTCTATTTTCCTGGTGGATTCCTTCTATTAGGGTTTGTGGAGCTGTAGTACTTATCATCCCTTTCTAAAATGTCCTTCAAAATATTGTGGAGTGCTGGTTTAGTGGTCATGAATTTCCTCAACTGTTCCTTATCATGGAAGTATTTTGTTTCTTCCTCTATTTTGAAAGATAGTTTTGCAGGATACATCAGCCTGGGTTGAAAGTTGTTTTCGTTTAGAACTTAGAGTACTTCACTCCAAGCTCTCCTTGACTTGAGAGTTTGTGCTGAGAAGTCCATTGTAATTCAGATAGGCTATCCTTTATAGGTGAGTGGTTTCTTTTTCCAAACAGCTTTTAAAATTTTATTCTTGTGTTGAATTTCTGGAATCTTTAGTATGATATGTCTGGAAGTCGATTTTTTTTATCATTACTAATTGGAGTTCTATATGTCTCACTTATTTGTATGTCAAATTATTTTTCTCTACCAGGAAAGTTTTCCAAAACGATGTCTGTAAGGATATTTTTAATGTCATTTGGAGTATCTCCTGCTTGTTCACTGACTCCAATTAATCTTAAGTTATTTTTCTTTGTCTCATCAAGCAACTGCTGGATTGATTTCTCATGTTCCCTTGCTAGTTTTGAAGAATCTTTCTTTTCTTGTTCACTAATTGTGAGCCTGTCTTCAATATCTGGGATCCTGTCCTCACATTGGCTTAATCTGCTTTGAATACTTTCAGTGGAGTTTCTGTTCTCCTGGATATCTGCTTGAATTTGCTTTATGAAATCCATTTGCTTCCTATGTTGTCCTTCCATTGTGTGCTTAAGCTCGTTTATTTTTTGTCTGTGTCTGCTCTAACATCACTAAGCATGGTGTTATTTTGGTAATCTCTGTGGTTACTTGAGAGATTATCTCTGATTTCATTTTTTCCAAAGCCTCATTCAATTGCTTTGTTACCACTTCAAAGAAACCTTGTAGGGGGCTTTTGGATTTTCCAGTCTCATTGCCCCCTAGGTTTGCTTTTGGTAAACTGAGTGTCTGGGGTTGTGACCTGTCTAAGTGTCTTCTCATTTCCTTTCTTTTTTAGTTTAATTCCTAGAGTGATACCTGTTAATTGCCTGCAGTGGTTCACTTTAATGGTGGTATTAAGGACTTCCAGGTGATGAGCACTTCCCAGAGATATCTTCCAGGTGTAACTGGTTCCTGGGTTCTGAGTCTATTGGAAAATCCTGCCTCCTGGTTTGTCAGAGATGAGAAAGCACTGCTCACCTAGCCCAGTCCATAGTTCCTTGGCACCATACCGCAGCTCTCTCTGCGACCCCCCGTCAATCCCAGTCCTGGACCATCAAGGCCAACAGCTATCCAGTTCAATCCCGTTAATTCTGGCTGCAGTGGCACCCACAACACCAAACACAGCCAACAAAACTGTAAACTGATCCAACCCCTGATTTACAACCCCCAACCATATAAACTGAATTTATAACCATACAACAGAATGCAAAACAATCATATATAGTACTTAAGTTCACAAAATATCAATTCTGTCCCCAAGGATCAGGACCCAAAATGAATTTAAGAAAAAGCAGAAAAGTGGGAAAAGAAAAAGAGACTGTAAGTAGGTTGGAGAACAAAGATGGGTCCCACCAACGTAAGGAAACCACTGCAGAAGATGGAGGGAAAAGAAAGCCTAAAGAGACAGGAAAGAGAACAGAACAAGACCACAGCTAAAAGGAGGGCAGAAACCACACTCAGACTAAAAAAAAAAAAATAGTAATAATAATAATAAACCAAACAAGCAATAAAAAGAGGAAAAAAAAGAAGAAAAAAAAAGAGTCCACTTCCAGGGTTCTCTCTAGATTCACTGGGAAATAGCTTTTGGGGACAGCAACCCAAATTGTAGCACTGTATCCCCACAAGCCAGCAACGGTTTGTGAACGGAGTAGTAGACCACGTTAGCAGGCCTATCCTGAGAGCAGCCTCCTCAGACTCGCAGCCATCCAAGCAGTCTCCGCGTGTCTGTGCCCAGCTAGGAACCTCTGGGGGAAGCCAGCAACAGTTGTAGCCCCAGGCATATCTGGCCCAACTCCAGAACTGCTCCTGGCAATTTGCTCTCTCCCGCAGGAGGACCAAGGCCTCCGCACTCACTGCCAGCCAGCACAGTCCTCTGTGCCCTCTGCTCTCCTCCACTGAGGAATGGTTTCGCAGAGACCCAAGGGTCGCCAGCTGCCAGCAACACCGCAACCGTGCGCTGCTGGGCTCCAACATCTCCCCTTGCGCAGTGAGGCCGGCTCCGGTCAAAGGCTCCGCCAGCTACCACCTTCTTCTTAGTTGAATTTTTTCTTTTCACTCTCTCTATGGGATTCGACTCAAACTTCAGGCTCTTTCTGGGTCCAAGGAACCCATCTCCCTTCTTTTTATCTTCCTCAAGATGGTGTGGTCCCACATCTAGATGGTGTCTCTCAGAGAGGCTGTTTTCCCTACATCCTACTACTCCACCATCTTTACGGAAGTCAGGCCCCCTACTCGTTTCTGTGAGGAACCAGAGATGGGGTGGGTGGGGTGGTGGTGGTGATGCTGCTGTTGTTCCAGTGCTGGGCTGGTGGTAACCAGCGCCTCGATGCTGAGGTTTCTCTAGAGAGGGTGGCTCAGTGAAATATGTAAGTGGCTGGGAACTTGATTGATTTCAGGCATCAGAGAAGGGGAGCCAGGTGCAGGCCTTCGCCAGGCTGTGAGCTCTGGAGGGTAGGAGGTCCAGGGTCCCCTACTCGTTCCTGTGAGGAATGATAAGTACGGAGATGGGGGGTTGGGTGGTGTTTCTGTTGTTCTTGTGCTGGGCTGGCAGTAACCAGCGCCCGGTGCTGAGGTTTCTCTAGAGAGGGTGGCTCAGTGAAAGAAGTAAGTGGCTGGGAACTTGATGGATTTCAGAGAAGGGGAACCAGGTGCAGGCCTTCGCCAGGCTGTGAGCTCTGGAGGGCAGGAGGTCCAGGGTCCCCTACTCGTTCCTGTGAGGAATGATAAGTATGGAAATGGGGGTGGTTGGGTGATGCTCCTGTTGTTCCAGTACTGGGATGGCGGTAACCAGTGCCTGCATGCTGAGGTTTTTCTAGAGAGGGCGGCTTGATGAAAGAAGTGGAAACCTTGGCATTCAGTTCTGAGACCCAATATTTGCAATATGTGTTTTAATGGACCAGGATGTAGGTTCAGCTCTTGAAAGGGAGAAATGTAAACTTTTGACTTTGGGTGACTCATTTCTATGCGCTATGTGATGAGGAACGTGCGCCCCAGGGCGGAAGCCCTGTCTGTGGCATGGCCGGTAAATCCCAGCAGCCCTCAGCGGTGTAGCTGACTCCACGCTGGGCTCTGATTCGTTTTCTTCATTTCAGGCAAAGTTTTAGTGGATCAACCATAGCCTGCACCCTTTCCTCCTGAGCACAAGAGAAACCAAAACTCTCAAACTACAGTTTTCAGAAGAGCAGTTGTTCTGTGTCCCAATTATCAATTAAGGAAGCAAAATTATTTTAGCAGAGGAAGCAGAAGGGGTGGCAGGGCCTCAGTGCTCATCACCCACTGTGCCCTCAGGTCTCAGTTCCCCATGCTTGTTCTCCCTGTTATTCATCCCAGCCTGAGTGGAAGACTGAGTTCAAAGAGCACAGCGCAGAGAGCGGGGTCTCCTCACAGGACTCTCTTGGTGCCTTTCCAGGTTGGTCAGTGCAGCACCTGAGCTATGCTCTCTCAAGGGTAGAGACGTCTGATAAGGTGAAACCCAGGAAGCATGCCCTGTTCCTCATGGTGCCTGTGTTTCAACCTTAAAATCATCCAAATCTTTTAAAAACAATTTTCCAGTGTACACCAGACTTCAGTGTTTCAACAAACATATTTAAAGCATACAAGATACTAAGCAACAATATTGAGACATAGATTTGTAATCCACCATAAAAAGTGCAGAAGACAACAAAAACAGATAACCCAAAAGTGTAGATCACAATTTAAGAACATACATCAAAACTAAAATCAAATACTGTGACTAATAGTTGATATTTTTGTTTTAGTCAAGGGAATATTTGACTGTGAACTCAGAGAATCTGCTAAACATTCTGCCCAGAGCAGCCTTAATCTCGCTGTTGCGCAGACTGTAGATGATGGGGTTTACAAATGCAGGCACCATGGTATAGAACACAGCAGTCAGCAGATTTCTAAGGGATGGTTTCTTTGCAATGGGACCCAAGAAAGTTACTGACCCAGAAATTAGAAACAAAAGGAGAATGGCCAGCTGCGGGGTACAGGTGGATATGGCTTTGTTCCGGGCTTCCACTGAATGGATCTGAAGCACAGTTGAAAATATGTTAATATATGACATAAGCATAAAAGCAAAGCACACTAAGAAAAGGCAAACACTGACAGCCATAAGCACAAATTCAGAAAACTGGACACCTGAAGATGAGATACCCAGAATTTGAGGGATATCACAGAAATATTGCTGGATCACGTTGGTCTTGGTGAAGGGAAGCCTGAACAGAGCTCCTGTGTGGAGAGCAGAGTAGACCAGACCAGAGGCCCAGCAGCCAGCTGCAGCCTGGGAGCACAGACTCGGGGTGATGATGAGTCCGTAGTGCAGAGGGTAGCAAATGGCCACATAGAGGTCATAGGACATGACCACCAGGAATGCAAATTCCACAGCTGCACACAGTGTAAACAGGAAAATCTGTGTAGCACACTGTGTCGGGGAGATCACCTTACTGCCTGTCATGGAATTCACTATGGCTTTGGGAATAATAACTGAGATGCTTCCGAGGTCTATGAGGGCCACGTTGCTTATGAAAAAGTACATGGGAGAGTGCAGACGCGTGTCTGTCAGGATGAGGGTGACAGTTACAAGATTCCCTGTCAGTGCTCCCAGATAAATCACTAAGAACAGCACACCTTGCAGAAGCTGGAGCTCCCGGGAGCCTGTGACATCCATGAGGAGGAATTCTGTGAAGATGGTGAGGTTGTCCATGTCTGCCAACCTGTCGTGTTCTCCACAGAGTCAGAGGTTACATTGAGCAGAGGATGCTACAAGCAGAATGTAGAGCGCCCATTAGGACAGCTGTGTGGCTTGTACTAGGATGTCTGGATAGTGTGAATGGATAAAATAAAATGCCTTGAAATCCAGTGAATGTGCATATTTCCATTTCCTTTTTCTAACTCCTATTATATATCCTTTAAGTGTCTACTTTCATAGTATGAGAGATTTAAGCAGTAAAATATTTAAAGTTAAATTACATCCCAGCCATTTCTCATTTATCCAGGTGGCTTGCAATGTGTTTTCTGTTTCTGCCTGGGCACCTACGTGTTTTTCCCTTTCACTTCAGCTGTGTGTGTCTATCTCTAACACTCTCTAAGCAACTTGCATCAGCCCTGGGGTTTGGGATCCCACATTTACTCCTTATTCTCTAGCTCCTCAGCTGGAGAGTGGCTGTGGTCCGTCGCCTTCTGTGGCTGACAGCTCTCACCAGTTCCCTTCCTGAGAGATCTCATGTGTGACCCTGAGCTTTCTTTGACAATGACTTTGATCTGAATGGCACCAGGCCGGGCACTCTGCACCATTCTCTCACCTCAGGAGCTCCTTCAGACCTGGACCTGTGAGCCCTTTCTTTCCCCCTCTAGACTGTCAGCTATGAAACATGGAATTTCACTGGGATTTAAAAATTCTATTTTCCTATTGTCAGTGTACAGCCTGTTCTCATCTTGTATATTCTCTGCCTGTTTTGACTCAAAATAACACAAAATGAAATGAAACACAGAACACAACAAAAGAAAAGAAAGGAGAAGAAAAGAAGAGAGAAACGGAAAGAAAAGAAAAATGAAAACCAGCTTTAAGTTCTCCTCCAAATGCAACCTTCTTTTAGGGACAGATGGTAATATTTGATGTGGTGCCAACTTTCTCTCCAGACCTTCCCATTACTTACTTTCAGTGTTTGTTAAATGACATTATTCAGATATCATCATTTTAAATGTAGTTTCTTTATCTATGCTTGTTTTGAAGTCTTCAAATAATAAAAATTTTGTTCAGAAATTTTATTTTCGGTACTAAAATTAGTTATATAGAGAGATCTAATTTCAGTGCTATTTAATTTTCACTGGAGAATAAATTGAGGGATTATAATACTGACAAAA
Source organism: Dasyprocta punctata (assembly GCA_004363535.1). Classification (NCBI taxonomy): domain Eukaryota; kingdom Metazoa; phylum Chordata; class Mammalia; order Rodentia; family Dasyproctidae; genus Dasyprocta; species Dasyprocta punctata. The sequence continues at coordinate 6,491 of RJWM01015507.1, forward strand.
TCAGCATCTGCATTTGTAATACTTTGTAGATACTTTTCAATTAAAGAAAAAGATTAACGACATTTCTGCCTTTCCACAAGTAAGAATTATAATTTGTTTACAATTGTAAAATCATACACCTTTTTAGTGGTTTGCAAAAATATGACACAGGAATTGATTTGTCTAGCAATCCTTTGTGTGACACATCATTTCTTTTTCTAGTCTTATTTCCCTTTAAAGAGAAAATCCTTTGAACCCAGAATTTTGCTCTCATGACTGAGACTAATTGATTGAGCAGATACTATTGACACGATGTGGGTTACTGATGCAATCACTTGTGGCTACTTTCAATTTTCTTTACCAAAGTCACAGATAAGGATCATTAAAGCCTGGTTCCTCTCCGTCTGCTGTGATTAATGTCCCTCCTCCTCAGTGCAAACCAATTCTGCCATTTCCCGGAGCTCATTCATCTCTGGCTCCCATTCCTCACCAGACATCGGGATCCTGCAGGGAAGGGGAACCCAGAGATTCCTGCTCCTCCTTCTTTTCATCAGGGATCCTTTGAAATGATTGGGTTCCCATCATTACAATGGACAACACGATGATCATGGTTAGTAATTCGCCATACATTATTGAATGGGTGGAATATAGTAATATATCTAAACGATCAACATTATCATTTTTGTACCTTTAAAAATTTAGCTTTTTTCCAACATTGGCCATAAAAATGGCCATAGTACACTTCTCAATTTTTTTTGCTAATTTTAAGACTGTTTTCAGTGATTTGAGTAAAATACCTTTGTCAATTTCATTGCTTATAAATTTCTTAGTTGTCCTTTTGAGTCCAGTTTAAATTCACATGACCTGGTGCTCAGTTACAAGGTAATTTTCCAGCAGTATTGTTTCTGGGCTATATATGAAAGAGATCTTCAGAGAGGATTTGAAAAGCTAATTGCCTAAAAAATACTAGAATTTGAAGCAGTCTATGTGGTAAGCACACTTGTGTCACTTGGGACTGAAATAGATGCATTAGCTTAAGACTTTGTCGTATTTCTCAGGTGCTTCTATGTGACTTATGCATTACTAGTGTTAATAGAAATACATAAATTAACATGTAAAATGTTACCCGAGCACCGAAGTAACGAATCTAACTTCAATAACATGAATACAGCTTTGTGGAGTTAATAGGCTTGACAAAATCCTTGCACCTGCTCCTCTGTTCAGTGAGTGAAATGCAAACTCACTTCTCTGTGAGACTGCACTGGAACATGGCTGCATCCCTGTGTCTGAAATGCTTGTGAGCCAGTCGAGTCTTCACCAGGGAAGTGCAGGGGTCACACTGCTGATGAGCTCTGGGGACCTGGTGATCCCAGCCTCCAAAGAGCCCACAGTTCCTCCAACTTCTAATTGGCCAGGGTCTTAGGCCCCACCACAGAGACTAATTTAATATCCAATAGTTTTAAGTAGCACAGTTGTGTGACAATAAAAATGAAACATTCAAATGTATTTCATATAGCTGTTGAAACTCAATAAATTTCCAAGCTCATACTGATTACAAAATTAATAACACTAGCACTGTAGCAAATACCTAAAATGTTGACTTTGCACGATGCTATGATTGGGCGAGTGATGTCAATGTGCGGTCTGGTGTTTTCCTGAGAACTAATGCAAGATGTTATGAGAGTACACGTGACCCATACTGAGGGTTAAAGCAGTTAAAACCAGAGCATGATGAATTCACAGGCAATGAGTTCTCAAACTTCAATTATGCTTTTAACAAACTATAAATTATTTTCTGCTACCATAGAATAAGTAAAGAGTACGAGAAATTCTATTAATGTATGATGAAAATTCCATCCTATTCCAATTCTGTGTCAATCGAGACAGTGTGTTTTTGTTTGTTTTGTTTTTTGTTTTTTGCTCAACTAAACCCATGAACTGCACTGCCCAGGAGGTCTCTCCTTGGAAGCAGGTTACTGTGCACAGCTCTGCCAAGCTCACAGCTCCTCCGTAAGCTCCTCTGTAAGCCTGGCAGCTTCCTGGTCCTTGGTGTGTCTTTTCTGTTTATCCATGGGAAGATGAAGTGTAGGTAGGAAGCTTTAATCCAGAGCTTCTTCTGGAAGCTTGGCTGTTGTGTGTCCTGGTCTCTTTTGTGCTCAGCATCACAGTTCCTGTGGGGAGTGTTTATTTACTTTACTTTTCAAATGCACTTGTTTAACCAACAGTTCTGGAGGTTCAAGAGTCCAGCAGGGCTAATGGTGCTGCTGAGCTGCTGATGGGAGAGACACAGGGCAAAAGGAGAGAAGAGGGTGGCTGAGACCCTGCTTGGTCTACTTACAGAGCCCCTCTGTGGGCAAACGATGGATTCTTGTTGTAGATCTTTCAGAGGATTTCACCCCATAGATTTTTTGACTCTTATAGGCCCCACATTCATAGGTCCCATCATCTCTTGTTACCTCTACATTTGGAAACCCAACACACAAGCTTTTGGTGACACTGACTGTACACATGACACAGCATCATATCAGACATAAGCATTTCAGGGAATTTAATGAATCCCTGATTTTAGTCTAATGAATTTCATTGTTATAGAAAGTGCAGCATTTGATCCTTTAGGGTTAGGTTTTCATGTTCACACATTCAGATTGCCTACTTTAATTTAGCACTAAGCAAATCCTACAATGATGGTTTTATAATTAAATTATGCTACATGGGCACAATTGTAGAATAGCAAACAGATAGATATTTTATAGCAAAAGTTATAAATCAGTTAGAGGCCTATGGTTGTGCTCCTGCTGCTTGCCATGTAGCTAGCCTGCTGAATTCAGTTAGCCTTGACTGTGTGCACCAAGCTGAATTTCTTTGATAATGCAGTGCATCAATTTGAATGTGTATAGCTTGTGTTTTCTCTTAGTTGAAAGAACATGTATTGTTTTCAACTTTCTCCAAGGACTTCATGTTTGAAGAAGACTAGTCCAGTTAAGGATGTATTTAACTCTTCTTGCTCCACTCAAATTCCTCCACTTCTCCCCAGGAATCTACTTGGAACTAGCTTGCTTGACAACGTATGATTCAATTCATGTAAACAATCATGTAATAACCTGCCATCAGCTTTGTACCTCCCACTTGAAAACTGTTTAATTTCCACGCAAAGCTGACTCATGGCTGGTGATATTGGAATTGATTTCTACCAGCCCACTAGCTTAATAAAAGTTGCCTTCTAACTCCTCAGTTCAAAGAGTCTTCCATTTGGCTTGATCCTGGTTTTTCTGTGACAATGGCAGAAATTGAATGAGAAAAGTGAACTAAAGATAATGCAGAAATTTGGAGACAAATTCATATTCCTGACCTTATAATCTTCAGTAGCATTCAAGTTGTTTGGTTATTTTTCTCTTGTTGCTGAGACAAAACACCTGACACCCAAAATGAAGGAAGGAAAGGTTTATTTAGCTCACTGATTGTAGAAGTTTCAGTCCGTAATCAGCTGGCTCCAGGTTAGGGTGGCTTGGCTGAGGGGCAACACTTCAAGGCAGCAGAAGACAGCAAAAGCACAAGGAGCAAAAAGTGGGGAGAGCAAGCCTCTGTTCCTCCCTTATATTGTATGCAGGTCACCCCCAAACCCCTGGGCAGATGTAGCACTCACAAAATCTCTGTACCCTCCTCTTGCACAGAATGAGCACATTTACAAAGTAAGGATCCTGGCTCCCTGCTGAGTCTCTTAGTTAAACTTCTAAACTTCTTAAGTTGACACAATGTATCAACCATAACACAAGGGTATCTTAGGTTTTACTACTGGAGCCTGGAACACGCATATTACTAGTGCTTTCCTAATGGTGAAAGCAAAGGCCCAAAGCATCCAGCAGGGAGCTCTGCTCTGTGCCTCCCCAGGATACATTTTATTTGTGAAGGATCAGATACTCACCATCCATATGGGAAAATTCATGGGAAAATTACTAGAAAGAAACTCCACTAGTATCAGTTTCATTTCATAGTTAATTGAAATTGATTATTTGTCTATATCTTAATTTCTGCTAGAGCATGAAGAAGAATTTGGCATCTGGTATAAACACATTTAAGTTCTCCTCTTTTTGGACAATGTGTTGTCTTAGTTACTTTTCTCTTGTTTCTGAGACAAAATACCTGAAGCCCAAAATTAAGGAAGGAAAAGTTTATTTAGCTCACAGCTTGTGGAGGTTTTAGTCTGTAATCAGTGGCTCCTAAGTAGGTTTGCACATGGCAGTACAAAAGAGTTCATGACAGCAAAAGACAGCAAAAATAACAAGAGCAAAAAGGTGGAGTGTGGAGAGAGGATTCCTTTTGGCCATATTATTGTATGCAGGCTGCCCACTCTATGGTGGGTGTAGCACTCACAACCATAATCCCAGCACTGGAAAATGAATTAATCACAAATTCTTGAAGCCCAGCTCAGTGACTACCTGAGGCTGTGGGGGGACATCCAGACACAAACCATAAAATGTACCTACACTGGCTTTGCATAAATGTAAATAAAATTACAGTAACAAAATCTATCTCAAACACGGGATACTACTGCAGAGACTACATTTTCCCATTAAACCCAAATCTCTTGCTAAATTTGCTTTGTATCATGTAATGTCTTTGTACTTGCTGTTGGGTGAACGGGGTAGAATGTGGTGGCAGTCAACAACTCCTGCTGCAGTTTGATAAATCCACCTGGTATGGTAGAAACTCTACTGAAAGAAACCAACACCCTCTCCACTTGTGTCAATGCTGAAGTCCTTCTTCTTCCTCATTAGGGATGCAGTGCAGTTTGCTTGGTTGATTTGTGAATGCTCTTGCTGAGTGTGCTTGATCACTTAGCTATTTATTATCTTGCCCTCAGACATCCTGGCTCCTCTGTATACTGTGCCTCTCCAGAGCATTGCATGCCCATGCAACCTTCTAGTATAAGTCAGGTGGTCTTGCCATGGTTAGAAAAATGAACAAAATAAGAATGCAAAGAATCAGCTAACTAGCCTAACTTTATGAAGTTTAACTTCCATAATAGAATCAAATAAGTAAACTATCATGGTATAAAATAATGGCATTGATGCCCAAGGATTTTGCCATTGTTTTGAAATCGTTATACTGACTGTGTTGGGAGCCACCTGGAGGGTCAGTGTCTTGGTTACTTTTCTTTCATTGCTGGTACAAAATACCTGACACACAAAATTAAGAAAGGAAAGGTTTATTTAGCTCACAGTTTGTGGAGGTTTCAGTCCATAATCAACTGACTCTAAGGCAGTATGTCATGGTGAGGGGCAACAGTTCAAGGCCACAGAAGACAGCCAACCATTTAGAGCTAAAAGGGGGAAGAGCAAGCCTCTTTTCCTCCCTTATATTGTTAGCAGGCCGCCAGCCCCCAGAGTGGTGTAGCGATCACAGCATCTCCTGTCCTCCTCTTGCACAGGCTCAGATTATCTACAGACTGAACACTTTGGGTACCTGCTGAATCTCTTAATAAAACTTCTAGACTTCTCAAGTTGACACAATGTATCAATCGTAACAATCCACCACTTGCTAACTTGGAGACCAGACATATTTCTTTAAACCAGCTTCTAGATACCAAGACATGCTTATTCTTACCGTTTCACTACTTGAACCTTATAATACAGGTTGAACAACCTTTAAGAAGCAGTATCAGCATTATACATTATATTACATTAGAAGTATAACATTATATCTCTGGACCCCCAAAGACTCAGGCACATCTCTTTACTCAAAAGGCATTTAGTTTGTCTCTAAGGGTTGGCAAAGACCTAACAGTTTCAGTATTGCTGAAAAGTCCAAGTTCCATGTCTCCTCCCAGATAGAAGAAAATCTTACCTGCAACCCCTGTACAAATGAAAACAAAGTCAAACACTTCCAACATACAATGGCACAAAATAAACATTTTCATTCCAAAAGTTGCAAACAGGAGACTACGAAGGATTAGGATCAACGCAAGTCCAACAGGGCAGACAGTAAGCCCTGTAGTTCCATGTCCCGCATCTGAAACAATCTGTGCCAATCTGTGAGCTCCAGAGGGCTTGAGTGATGCCACCCCTCTGGCACTTTTGCTGGCTGTAGCTCCCACTGCTTCTCCCTTATACTTACTTTGCTCTTTCCTTGCAGCTTTCCTTAGATGATCCACATTCCTGGCCTGGCTTTCTGGTCTTCTGGGGTCTTTGACTTCACCTTTACAAATTCACATACTGAGGGGCACACTGAGGTGAAAATCTGAAATCGAGGTGGTAGTCTTTTTAACCCCATAACTCTTGCACTCTCTCTGCACTTAAAACCAGCAGCACAAGAATGATGCCAAGGTCTGCTGGTAGCCAGAGTGGTAGCCAGGATTTTCTCTCTCTTGGCTGTTGGGTAGAGTGCCTGAATTATTGAGCACTGGGAATCCAGTTTTGGGGAAAAATTTTTGCACACTGCTGAAATTCTGGAACATGATTATTTGTGGCTTTTTCCTTAAAGCAAAGTCTTTCACTTTTGCAGTTTAGAGGCTACATAGCTTTGAAACCCATAGTTTCTTGTGATGCTCGAGCCCATCTTTTATATTCCCCTGATCCTTCACAGCAATCAAGATCTCCTCAGCTCTATCTTTGCAGTCAATGTGTTTGCTAGAGCTTCCTTTCTGGCCAAAGTCACAATGATTTAAAACATCCTGCTGGGCTCTTTGCTGTTAATTCACAACATAAATCTGGCTATGCTATGCCACTGCCTCATTTGACTTCCTTGAATTTTCTTCTGCCAGATTAGTCCACTTCCCTTACTCTCAATCTCAGGCAAAGTCTCTGGAAAGGAGCAAAATGCAGACAATGTTTCTGCCAAGCCATAACACACGGCATCTGAAGTCCAACAACCAATGCAGTGCTTCTTCCCAGGAGAAACCTCCCAATCCTGGTCTTTACCAACGGATTTCTATTAAACTTCTGGCATTTTGAACTCTGAACAGAATCTCCCATACAGAACAGCCTAACGTATTCCAGCTCTATGATTTCAGGCAAAATATCTGAACCTTTCCAAGCTCTTCCCACAAGCCATTTGTAAAGGTTCTTGAATCACATGGTCAGGTATGGTCACTGCAACAACCTTACTCCTCTGGTACCAAATTTTGTTGTAGTCAGGGCTTGCATGGAAGACAATTATATGCAGGAAACATAATTTGCAGAATTATTATAACAGTCACCCAAGGAGAGAAATATGAGAAATGCAGGAACTTTGTTCACACACTGAGACCCAAGGAATCCAGCTGAGGGCTTTGATCCCACAGCAATGTCCTGCGTGATTCCAGCTGAAGATGTCGAACCTATGACAATGCCCTCCATGAATGCAATTGGAGCCCTAGAGTACACAACAATTACTCATGCAAATCTGTTTTACAGATCTGCACTGGGAAGGCCCAAAGGTCAGTGCTGGAACCTAGAATGTCTATGCCAGTGCATGAAGGAGCTGTGCTACTAGCTTAAGCCTTCTACATTGGTGCCAAGAAATGACACTCAAAATAAGGACCAGGGCTCTCCTGAAAAGTAACACAGCCATCCTCAGCCACAAGAGGTTCCTAGCCCCTCTGACAATGAGAACAGCTGAGTTTGTATTGGGAAGTCAGCATGACAAACTTCTCCTGGAGATCGAACAGCACACAACTTCCCCTCCATAGCCAGGAAGTGATGCTCAAAGTAAGGACCAGAGCTCCCTTAAAGGGAACCTCAGCCATTCTCAGCAACAACACCCTGAGCTCCTTCAATGATAACTGCTGAGTTCATATCAGGAGAGCCAGAGCAACAAGCTCCTCCAGGAGAACCAATGGCTTCAAACAACAGCAACACTTAGGGGAACCCACAATACTACTCTTCCTCTCCAGGTCTCATTTTTATTCTGGCAACAGCCCTCAGGTGGGCCATCCATGTTTAGTACCACGCTGATTCTGTTCAACTGCTGTTTAAGTTAACCACCAGTTACCAATCCACTACAGTGAGTAATATGTAAATCTATAAGGGACTAAAACAGCTCAATACAAAGAAAACAAATAATCCAATCCTAGAATGGGCAGAGAGCTACCTAGATGTTTCTCCAAAAAGAAGACAAAATGTTGTCAATAAAAATGTGAAAAAGATTTTGGCATAATCAATCATCAAGAAATGCAATTAAAGCTAGGAGGAGACCTTGCCTTCCATTACTGAGGATGGCTATCATCAAAGAGATGAAAGGTGACTTGTGGGAGAGGTGCACAGTGAGGTCTTACTGTACCTCATGGGTGGGTTCATGAATTAGCACAACCAACATGAAAAACATCATGGAGATCCCTAAAACCATGATACAGTTACTGCATGATACAGGAGCCCATGCCTGGCTGTGCCTCCAGCAGCCCTGAAATCACTCTACTGAAGGACGGTCTGCGCTTCTCCTCATTTCAGCACTGTTCACACAGCAACCTAGGTTTCCTCCCCAGATGTGCCTATGCCCTCAGTGGAATGCTATGCAGTCCTTAAAATGGAGGAGGTTCCTTTTTTGCACCAACATGGCTGCAGCTGAAGACATTTGGTCACATGAACTAAGTCAGGATCAGAGAGACAAACACTGCATGACCTCAATTATATGTGCAACCTGACAAGGTTGAATTTATAGATGTGTGGAGTGAAATTAATGTCACCAGATCCTGGCAGATGGGATTGAGGGGTAATGTTAAATAGAAAGAATAAGATTTAGGGACCTGTTTGCATACAAGGATGACTATTATTGTAAAGCATTATATGTTTTTCAACTGCTGAAAAGGGTAGACTTTAAATATTTTCTACCCAAAATGAAAACTATAATAGAGTTGTCATCACATTATATTTCAATCCACTTTGTATGATATATATCAAAGAATCACACTCACCACATACCATAAACACATACAATGGATATTTGTCAATGTTGAAATAAACAAAATTACCAAAAAAATAAAATATTCTAGAGATCAAAGCTATTTAGGAGAAAAAAGTTGAGTTTCAAAATTAAAAAACTCTAGCTGCTAATAGTTCATTACCTAAAATACGCAAATAGAATACTATATAGAATTTTATGAATTCTCTAATAAAATAACGTGTTCTAGGTAAAGTCAAAACAAATAAGAAGCAGAGTGACATAACTGTAGATTAACAGTGGGAATTAGAAATCAGTGTATTTGTCCATTCAAATATCTGAAGGAAAATGAACTTGGACAGAAAGTTTACATATAAATTTATTTATCTTTTTGGTACCAGGAGTCGAACTCACAACCTTGCACTTGCCACACAGGTTGAGATATATCCCCAGTTACATATACATTTAGTCAGAAATGAGCCATATGTAAAGATAAACTCATACAAAAGTACTCGAAGATTCTGAAAAGTTAGCTCTCTACATTTGTAATGCTGTTATTCATATGTGATTTAGCAAGTGAACTTTTACTTTGAAGAGTTACACAGATGACTGAGTGGAGATATATTTTCAAAAGACATTCCAGACATGCTACCTTGGGTGGGGAAAATATTTCAACAAATACTGAAATCAAATCAAGTTTTGCACCTCACATGCACACAATATTTTTTGTCAACTATACCTAAATAAAGCTGGAGAAGAACAAACAGACTCCTCAGTGGTGAAACTCAGAAATTTGAAGTATATTTGGCATCAGATAAGTGTGGGCGACGTCCACACCTTCACCAGGCTGTGAGCTCTGGATGGCAGGAGCTCCAGGGTCCTCTAGCTGCTTCTGTGAGGAGCAAGAAGTACGGAGATGCAGGGAGCCTGGGGCTCCTGTTGCTCCAGTGCTGGGCTGTGGGAAATGGGCACCAGCACCTCCATCCTGAGGTTTCCATCATCAGGGCAGCTCAGTGAAATGGGTGGAGAATTTTGGATTCAGTTCTGAGGCACAAAGTTGTTAATATATGTTTATCCACCAGAATGCAGACTTCGGTCTTTAGAGTCAGAAAATAAAACAGCCCCATTGTAAGTGAATCCGTGTGTATGTGTTATTTGAAGAAAGAAATGCACCACACACATGAGCAGTATCTGCGGCTCCCCAGGGAAATTCCAGGAGCAGTGACCCCTCCATCTGTCTGCAGGCTACACTGGGGCTCATGTTCTTCATGGCACAGAAAGTCTGAGTTAATCGAGGGTGGCCTGTGTGTTTTCCTCTGAAATACAGGGAAAAACCTAACACTTCTGAGTTATTGTCTTTGGAAAACATTTTTAGTATTGTGAATTTCTCCAAGTAAGGAAAGGGTTTCAGAAGTGGTGGCCGGGGTCTCAGTGTTAATCACCCCATTGTGCCCTCTGGTCTGAGTTGTCTCCTGGTTAATCACGTTGATACTTATCCCAGCCTGAGGGGAAGAGCGAGTGCAAAGAGCACAGTGCAGACAGCAGGATCTCACAGGACTCTCCTGGCGCTTTTCAGGTTGGTCAGAGCCAGCAACTGCAGTTCTTTCAACAGTAAAGATGTCATGTAAACTGGAAACAGATGAAGCAGGCCCTGCTCTTCTTCCTGCCTGCCTACTGTTAGCTCAGAATGATCTGAAATAGTTTCAAAACATTTTGCCAAAATAAAGCAGATGTGCAGTGTTTCAGGTTAAATGCCTGAGATACATTAGTACTGAACAAGAAAATTAACACATGGACTTGTACTTGCCCGTATTAAGCACAGACAACAAAAACACACAGACAACTAGAAAGACACGATCCACCTGGGTAGATCCCAATTTAAGAACATACATCAAATGTGAATTAAACTACTTTCAACTGAAAGATTGTTATTTCTGCTTTGTTCTAGAAAACGCTTGAGTGGGAACTGAGACCATCTGCTGAACATTCTGCCCAGAGCAGCATTAATCTCCCTGTTGCGTAGACAGTAGATGATGGGGTTTATGAATGGGGGCACCATGGTGTAGAACACAGCAGTAAGCAGATTCCTAAGGGATGGTTTCTTTGCAATGGGACCTAATGCAGCCACTGTCACAGAAGTGAAAAACAAAAGAAGAACGGCCAGCTGTGGGGAACAGGTGGATATGGCTTTGTTATGGGCTTCTGCTGAACGGATCTGTAGCACAGTCAAAATTATGTTAACATAGGACACAAGCATAAAGGCAAAGCATGCTAAAACAAGGCAAACACTTGCAGCAATGAGCACAAATTCAGAAAACTGGACATTTGAAGTTGAAATCCTCATAATCTGAGGAATATCACAAAAATATTGGTGGATCACATTGGTCTTGGTGAAGGGAAGCCTGAACAGAGCTCCTGTGTGGAGAGCAGAGTAGACCAGACCAGAGGCCCAGCAGCCAGCTGCAGCCTGGGAGCACAGACTCGGGGTGATGATGAGCCCATAGTGCAGAGGGCGGCAAATGGCCACATAGCGGTCATAGGACATGACCACCAGGAGAGCAATCTCCACAGCTACGCACAATGTAAACAGGAAAATCTGTGCAGCACACTCCATCACGGAGATCACATTATTGCCCGCCATGGAATTCCCTATGGCTTTGGGAACAATAACTGAGATGCTGCCAAGGTCTAGGAGGGCCACGTTGCTTATGAAAAAGTACATGGGAGAGTGCAGACGTGTGTCTGTCACAATGAGAGTGATAGTTACAAGATTCCCTGTCAATGCGCCAAGATAAATCACTAAAAACAGCACACCTTGCAGAACCTGCAGCTCCCGGGAACCTGCGACATCCATGAGGAGGAATTGTGTGAAGATGGTGAGGTTGTCCATGTCTGCCAACCTGCCGTGGTCTCCACAGAGTCAGAGGTTACAGTGAGCAGAGGATGCTACAAGCAGAATGTAGAGCACCCATTAGAATGGTTTCTAATAGGATGTCTGGATAGAGTGAGTGAACAAAATAAATTATCATATAATCCAGTGGATGTATGTGCTTGTATTTCAGTTTTCTTTCTATATGTTAATGATATCCGGTTAATTTATACAATAACAGGATGAGATCATTGATCAGTACAGTAGTTAAAATGAAATTGACACCCAGCAATCTTTCTTTTTTCGCATCTTTTAAAATGACTTTTCTGATTCTACCAGGACATCCTTTGCTTCAGTCCAGCAAGCCTATCCCTGGCCACCCTGTCGGAACTTCTGGAGCAACCCCAGGTGTTGGGAGCCCCACATCTGCTCCTCATTCTCTGGGTCCTTGGCTGGAGAGTGGCTGTGATCCTCGCCTTCTGTGACTGACAGCGCTCCTCAGTTTTCTTCCTGAGCGATCTCATGCGTGACCCTGAGCTTCCTCTGACACTGACTTTGATCTGAATGACACCAGGCCGGGCACTCTGCACCATTACCGCATTTCAGGAGACCTTCTAGGTGTGAGTGTGAGCCCTTCCTTTCCCACTTTGCGTTGTGATCTATGCAAGATGGGGTTTTATTCAGTATGTAAAATTTCCATTTTCCTCACACTAATATGTAGCCTGTTCCTATCTTCTACTTCCCTATCTGCCCATATTATTAAATCTAAACAAAACCCAACAAAATCGGATTGAAGTTCTCCTCCAAAATGCAACGTTCTGCTAGGCATGAATCCTAATATCTAACGAGGCGCCAGCATTCTCTCCAGATCTGGCCTCTACCTGCTTTCACAGCTTTTGTGAAAATCTCCTTTTCCAAAATCATTGTTGCAAATTTAATTTATTTACCTGTGCTTGTATTGGAGTCTTCAAATCAGAAACAATATCTGTTTGGAGATTATATTTTCAACCCTAGAATTAGTTATATAGGAAGATCTAATTTTCGTATTATTCTACTTTCATTGGTAAAACATAGCACTGAGGAATTTTAATACCCAAAGTATTAGCATCTATATCATTAAATATTTGATGGATAATTGTTTGTCATTACAAAACATGTTACATTTTTCAGACTTTCCATGCATAAAAATACTGATTTTTTTACAGGTGCACATCCATTTGGCTTTTCAGTATATTGAAAAAGTATTTTACATGATTTTTTGTCTGGTAAATTTTTAAGTTATATGTGATTTCTTCTTTTAGCTTTATTTCTCCAATAAAGAAAAATCCTTTTGGCACAGAATGTTACCCTCTAAACCAACACCTACCAATAATGTTGATAGTACTGATATGGTATAGTTATTGATGCAAACCACAATTGTGGCTATTTTCAATTTTCGTTCCCAAAATCAAAGTTAGGCATCATTAGAAATCTGGTTTCCATCTGTGTCTCTTCTGACTCCATAGCCTTCCTCCTCGGTGGAAACCAGGTCTTCCTTTTCCCTGTGCTGATTGCATTCCTCACTGTGTATCACAACCCTGCACAGACGAGGAGTCCAGAGATCCCTGCTCCTCCTTTATGTCAGTGAATTTTAAAACTATTTCACTCACAACTTCAGAATGAACAGCAGAATAAGGGTAGTTGCTAATTTCTCATAAATTATTAAATGGGACAAACATAATAATATAACTAAAATCAGTATTATTTTAATATTTTCACAAAATACATCTATTATCCAAAATTACCTGCAATAATGAACTTGGAAATCATCTCAACTTTTGTTACTAATGTATACATTACTTTTACTTATGTTTTTTGATTTGAATGAAATACCCTCATAAATTTCATCTGCTTGTAGCTTTCTTAGTTTCCCTTTTCAACTGGCTTGTCTTGACTCTCAGTTTCAAGGAAATTTCCAGTACTATTTTAGTATTTAACCTGGGCCAACTGTGAAACACACATCCTCGGAGAGCATTTGAATAACTAATTGCCTGAAATAAATCCTGGAATCTAAAAGTCCACGAATTCTGTAAGCACACACATATCCTAAGAGTCTGAAAGAGTCAAGTTTCCTTAAGAGTTTTGTAGTACTTCACTGGTCCTTGCATGTAATTTATGCATTACTAATGTGGAAGGAAATATATAAAAATAGCATGCAAAAATTATTTGAGTAGTGAAGCAATGAATCTAACTTCACTAACTTACTACATGAAGAGACTTGAAAAGATCCTTGCTTCTGTTCCTCTCTTCAGGGAGTAAGATGCAAACTCGAATCTCAGTGAGACTCCACTGTGGACCGCGGCTGCAGCTCTGCATCTGAAACACCTGTGAGCCTGCTGAGTCTTCACCAGGGATGTGCGGGGGTCACACTGCTGATGAGCTCTGGGGACCTGGGGATCCCGGCCTCCAGGGAGCCCACATTTCTGACAACCTCTAATTGGTCAAGTTCATTTGGCCCCACCACAAAGACTAATGAAATTCTCGATAGAGTTTTAAATCGTTTGTGTGTGACAGTAAAAATGACGCATTCAAGTGCATTTCATACAGCAGTTGAGAGTCAATGAATGTCCAAGCTTACAACTGGGTATGAAATTAATAGCACTCGCACTGTAGAAAATATCTGAAATGTTGGCCTTGAGCAATGTCCTGTGATTGGGACAGTGACATCACTCTGAGGGCTGATGATTTTCAGAGAAAAAATGCAAGATGTTACAGAGTCATGAGCAACTCATACCAAGGGTTAGAACAATTAAAAATAGAATATGAAGAATTCACAGGCATTCGATTCTTGTTTCAATTATTCTTTTAAAAAACTGTAAGTTATTTTCTGTTACCATGAAATAAAGAATACCAGAACTTATACAAATAAATACAAATGTATGATTAAATCTCCTACCTGTTTCAATCTCGCAGCAATCAAGGCAGTGTTTCTCTTGTGCAAATAAACACATGAACTGCACCGGCCAGGACGTCTGTCCTCCGTAGCAGGCGACACCGCACAGCTGTCCTGGCGCACAGTTCGAGGATCAGCTCCTCTGTAACCGTGGAAGCTTCCTGGTCCTGGTGTATATTTTCTATCTATGTGAAGGTGCTGTGCAGTAGGAAGCTTTCATCCATAGCTTCTCCTGGAAGCTTGACTGTCAGGTGTCCCGGCGTCTTCCGTGCTCAGCACCACAGTTCCTGTGGGGAGTATTTTATTTACTTTATTTCTCAAATGCACTTGCTTGGCAAATAGTTCTGGCGAGGGTACAGCAGGGGTCATGGTGCTGCTGAGCTGCTGATGGGACACAGATGCAGGGGAAGGAAAGGGAAGGGAGTAGCGAGGACCCCACTTGGTAGAGTTAGAAAGCCCCTCTGTGGGTAAACACCTGGTTCTTGTTATTGGTCTTCTCTGAAGACTTTACTCCATAAATCGTTTAACTCTTACTAGACCCCGCATCCCTAGATTCCATCGTCTCTTGTTACCCTTACACTTAGGAATCAAACACACAAAATTTTAGGGCATCGACTGTACCCGAGCCACAGCATCACATCAGAGGTAACTGTTTCCCTGATTGTAAAGATTATCTGCTTTTAGTCTAATGAATTTAAGTCATGTAGAAAGTGAAGTATTTGATTCTTCAAGCTCAGGTTTTTGTGTTCAAACATTCAGATTGCTGACTTTAATTTAGCACTATGCAAATCCTTCCTTGATGCCAGGTATTATAAATAAATTATGCCGGTAATGGAATAAGAAAACCAAATGAAAACCATAATGGAGCAGATGGAGACAAATTCTAGGGCTAACCTTATAATCTTCAGTGGCATTCAAGTGTATCTTAGACTTTAATACTAGAGACGGAAACATGCATGTTAGTGCTTCCCTAGTGGTGAAAACGAAGGCTCAAGACATCCAGCAGGGGGCGCTGTTCTGTGCCTCCCCGGGATACATTTTATCTGTGAAGGATTCTGTTACCCACTTTCTTTGTGGGAAAGTTCATGGGGAAATCACTGGAAAGACTCGATTAGCACCATTTTCACCTCACAGCTAATCGAAATTGAACATTTGTCTATAACTCTTAATTTGAGGTAGAGTATGAAGAAGAATTTGGCATCAGACATAAACTCGCCTAAAAGGGCTTTTTTTTTTTTTAATGTGCCTATACTGGTTTTGAAGAAATGTAAATAAAATCATAATAAGAAATCTGTCTCAAACAATAGATACTATTGCTAATTGCAAAGACTGCATTGCCCAGAAAACACAGTTCTCTTGCCAAATTTGCTTTGGACCACGTGATGCTTTTGCACTTTCTGTTGGATGAACAGGGCAGAATGTGGTGACAGCCAACACCTGTGGTAGCTGGGTAAATGCATCTGGTGTGGTAGAAACTCTGCTGAAAGAAACCAGCATCCTCTGCACTTATGTCAACACCACAAGTCCTTCTTCTGTCTCACTGGGATGCATTGCACTTTGCTCCATTGATTCATGAGTGCTGTTGCTGACTGTGCTGTGTCACTCAGTCATTTGCTACCTTCCCCACAGACATCCTAACTGTATTCTCTGTGTGCTGTGTCTCTCCAGAGTGTTGCAGGCTCATAATCAGCCTTTTGGTGCAAGTTAGGTGGTCTCATCATGGTTAGAAAATAAACAAAATGAATGCAAAGAATCATCCAACTAGCTGGATTATACAAATACAACTTCTATACCAGGACCAAGTAAGTAAATTATCATTGTATGAAACAGTGGCCTTCATGCCCAAGGATTTTGCCATTCTTTTAAAAGTACGATGCTGACTGTGTTGTCAGCCACCAGGAGAATCATTAACACCATGCCTGGGTGTGTCTGATGGGGTCATGGAGGTGTGACCTCAAGGTCTATTTGGGTCAGTGACACCTACCTCTCTTGTGCTGTTTTCTTTCCTGTCCTGATTTTTACATGGCCTTTTTGCCGTGGTGTTCCTAACTTATAGTCAGATGACTTAGGACTGAATTATTTGAAATCAGAGCAGCATTATACCTCTACTCTTTTAAGCTCTGGGTATCACGTATTTGCTGGCACAGAGGAGAAATCTGGGAAAGGCTGGGAGCAGGGGCCAGGATGAGGGGCCGCCTGAGCCTTCTGCAGCTCATGTGTTACACCTATGCGCCCTGTGTGCCAGATATGCAGTTACGGTGTTACTGAACCTGGCAGCTGGACCGCAAGGAAGACACTTTGCACTGAGGAGTTTGGAAGGCAAATCTTTATTTATGATGCAGACTGTCAGGAAACCAGTTCCAAATCATCAGCCTGGAGTCACCTTTAGGGTTGATTTATAAAGGCGCGTAAGCAGGAGATACAAAAGCTGATAGCAACCTTAGTTCATAATTGGTATACGTAGGCTATGTCATATGTTGTCACGCAAGCTTGTTCTGGGCTAAAGGCATTGTCTATCATCAGGTGGGGGAATCTAGGGAGGGGGTCTGGGCTGATGAGGAGGAGGCTTCTGAGCTTGTCCTTGACTGAGGCAGTCCATCTTGGGTGAAATGTGCTTGCATAGACTGGCAAGACAGAGTACACCTTGGTGGGAACACACGCAGTGCAGCAGAATCTGGTCAAGCCAACCTGGGACAAACTTCAAAAACAACAGCTGGATGCAGACTGTCAAGGCTAGCTGAGTCTAGAAGTTTAACTATGCAGTGGGCTGGATAAGCATAACTTGGGTTAAGATGAAGTCAGACTGCTAGTTACTTTGTTAAATCTGTACATTTTAAAAGTGCCATTATAAAATTGCCATTAGAAAGGGATTTATGGAATATGCTCATGAATATAAAACACATCAAGAAAAGAGCCAATGATGAAGAACCCATCAGAAAAATTAAAAGTTATTAAAATTAAAGAAGTTAAAACAAGAAAATTGAAAAGTATCTGCAATGCATACAGCATAAAATTTAGTGATTTTAACACAGATATGATTAAAAGTTAGAAAATCACTTATACATTCATATGAGAAAAAGGTTAGCAGAATCCTTACATAGGTTTGTATTGAGTCAAGTAACAAAATTACTTGACTCATGGATCAGTTAAAGCCCTGGGTGGCTAAATGAATTACAAAACTTTTGGTTTTTCTCAAAGCGAAATTTTGTAGAATGTACACCAGAAATATTTTCCTGTGAAATATTGAATCACTAGTTCACATGTGATTAATTTAGAGCTTATACTAGTGATCATGACATTACACAGAGGTTGGTGATAACTGTGCTTGTGCCGTGTGTAGTACAGTTTTCTTGGCAATATTAATCCACAACATCTTGATAGCGCTAAGGAGAATTTATTTTTGGCCAAATAAACTTGAGTAAGAAGTAAGTACAAAAATTTGTATTATGTGGGCATTAAACTTCAATAGGAGGAAAACTTAGCAACGATTTACTTGTCCTAAATTTCGGTTATCTAAAATTCAAAATGAGAATGATAATTTTTTTCTCCAAATGTAGAAGAATGCAGATCCAAAATTAGTAAAATAATTGAAATGTCAGTCTTGCAATGAATGGGCATGACTTTTATTAAATAAGCAGTGCCATGCCGTATAAAAGTATTTCTAGGTTTAGCTAAAATGTATCACTTTCAGCACTTCAGAAATCATTGCATGCACTGCACTGAATTGTTGTTTTGTGCACTAAACCATGTCTTGATAATTTGTTCTTGTAGTTTTCCTGACTGCTCATAGTGTGCAAGTCATATAAATGCTGATGAACTATGTTCTTATTTGTGTAAACTGCCAGAAGAGTGAGTGTTCAAAAATATTACATCTAAATAATTTAGGAATTAATAGTCTTCTTGAAGTTACTGTTCACACAGTATAGAATCTCAGTTGTGATGATGAAATGTCTTGGAAGGGCAGATATATCAGAACGTGTCTGGTACAAATCCCGAAATGTGGTAAGGTGCGTATTTAAATATAACCTCACATACGGTTGAATAAGCTTCATTAATGGAAGGGTGCAAAACAGCAGGAATTCAATGGTGTGACACTGTTGGAATTGTGGAATGTTTACTTTTTTCATGAACAGGAATTTGATAAGTAAAATATTACATAGAACGAGCTCCACGTTTGTGTTGCAGAGTTCCTCATTCTGCCTTCAGAGGCCACCTGGCCTAATGGGTGGCATAGATGGTGACAGAATTGCATGAGGACGAGACCCAGTTCAGTCCCCAAGAGATCTTGAGGTGCAGCTTCTCCACGGAGAGCACTCAGCCATCAGCGAGACTGTGGGAGAAGAAAGAGCCCCCAAACCGAGAGCTCTCTGGCTGTTACTTGGGATCTCAGTGTAAGAGGAAAAAGCAGGAGAGAACCAGTCTGGGCAGGAGCTGCCTCAAGGCTGGAAAGGTTTTCTCGGGAGAGGGGAAGGACATGGACAGACACAGCGTGCTTCACAAATCTGAACCCTGGTTAACCCTCGGCGCTCACAAGCCTGTGCACCGCTGCCCCCCGTTACACCCAGTCAGTCCTCACAGAGCCTCTGCACTTCTGTCCCACAATTTAATCATTCGGTTTAAACATTCGGTTTAAACATTGCCAGGTCCTCCTGACAAATCAAACCACAGTTTTTCTTTACCTTGGGCAAAATCATATTTTTTCTGTACATAATTCAGTGAGAATGAAAGAGAAATTCTCAGAGCCCTCATATTAGTCATATTTCCCATCACTGGGTCAAATACTCATTACCCACAATTAGAGAGACGACAGTTATTAACTCCTGGTTTTGGGATGAGGCAGCCCGCAGTCCCCTGGAGGCATGGGATCGATGGGGAGGTGGAAGCAAAGGCAGAGGGAGCCGCTCACCCCACGGGAGACAGCGAGCAGTGGGAAGAGCCGGCGAGAAGACTCTCCCTTCCAGCTCGGGGTTCAGTGTCCACTTACAGTCACTCCTGCATCCAGCAGTAGTCAGCTACTAAATTCTTGATTGAAGGAGCCCAAAAATGAGAGCAACACATCATGAGCCAATCATCTTCCAAACTCATGAGGCTTCTGGGAATATTTTAGATCTAAACCACAAAGGAGGTTTTGATGAGGTCATAAATCTGTGGCCAGGGTGGGTTGCAGCTGAGTGAACTCACAGGCATAGGGTATACACTCTTCCTGTGTGAAATGAGTAAGCATGATGAGGTAGGAGCAACTAAAACTATGACCATGGTGGTGGTGTTCAACATACCTTTGTGACTGTGTAGACGCTGTGTGTCTGTTAGAGATGGTCCCAGCTGGGTATGTTGTGCATTTCAGATGCAATTGCATGTTTCAGAGTTATATGAAACATTTCACCTATTAGCATTTTAAGAGCATTGAGTTAGTCAATGAGCTACAAAGACCTGATCCTATTAGTACACGTTTGCAGCGTGTAAGGTCTCCACTCCTCGTGTGGAGTTGGTGCAGGTACACAGCACATCTCAGTCCTCCCTGCAGCCCCTTTCCCTTCTCTACCTCCTCCCCTCCCCATCTTGATCTCCTTCCCACTGGAGAAAAATCTTGGACTCAACAAAAAGAAAAGAAATAATCCAATGCCAGAAAGGTAGAGCACTTATACAGATGTTTCTCAGAAAAAGTATCCAACAACTAGTAAATATTTGAAAATGTCAATAAATGCATGAAAGAAAATTCTGTCACCATCAGTAATCAAAAAATGGAATTAAAACTAGGAGATGCTGTCCCCTCCCATTATGGAAGAAGCTCTTATCACAAAGATAAAATGTGGGAGAGGTGCACAGTGAAATCACGTTGGGCCTCATGAGTGGGTTCATGAATTAGCACAGCCAGTATGGAAAACAGCATGGAGATCCCAAAAACCATAAAAACTGTTACTGCATGACAGAGGAGCCCAGCCCTGGGAGTGTCTTCAGAAGCCTGAAGTCATTGCACTGAAGGAGTATCTTTGCTTCCTTCTTGTCAACACTATTCACATAGCTGAGACACAGAGGAACCAAGCTTTCCTCCCCAGAAAGGGGTGAAGAAAATGTGCCTTATTCCCTTGGTGGAATGCTATTCAGTCCTAAAAATGGTGCAGTTTCTTTCATTTGCACCAGCATAGCTGCAAATGGAGGACATTCTCTCATGTGAACTAAGTCAGGCTGAGAGGGAAGAACACTCCATGATCTCACTTATATGTGAAATCTACAACATTGAGTTCATAGTATAAGGGCAGAATTATGCAAATACTAAAGGAACAGTTACAGAACACTTACTGTAACATATTATAGTAAGTGAGAAATCAAATAATGGCCTCTGCCTATGCTCCTGTTGCTGCTATGTGGCTCTGCCATCCTGATGTGCTCAATCATTTATGGGGAACAGGATGTGAGGAGACAGGAAATGGTCAGCTGACTTCAAGGATTACATATCAGTACCTCAGCTAGCCTTGTTTGCATTGCTTAGAGCCAATTGAAGGAAACAGCTTAGCCAGCTCAACCAGCTCTGTACGTATCAGTACATGGAGACAGGGCTTGATTTAACAAACACAGATGTGCTTCTTCTGCATTAAAGGAGTGCTTTGCATGTGGTCTTATACAATTGAGATTCCATCTCAGCCCAGAAAGAATGACTATCATCAAAAAACTAATCATCACATTTAAACAGTCCACTTTGTGTAAATTATATGAAAGAATCTCACTAACTGCTTCCGATAAATACAGACAATGGTTATTTGTCAATAATGAAATAAACATATAAAATTACAAAAATAAAGTATTCTAAAATCAAAGTTACTCAAGAGAAAAGACTTGAGTTTCAAAATTTAAAAACTAAATGGTAATAGTACATTACCTAAAAATAGAACACAACTAAAAATAAAAGTACATTACCTAAAAATATACAAACAAAATACAATATAGAATTTTGAGATTGCCCTAATAAAATACTGTGTTCTAGATAAAAGCAAAACAAATAAGAAATAGAATGATATTACTTTATAAATTAACAGTGGAAATTAGAAATCAGTACACTTATTCACTCAAATATCTAGAGGAAAATAAACTTGGTTAGAAAGTTGACATATAAATTTAGGTAGAAATGAACAATATGGTTAGATAAACTCATACAAAATCATTAAAAGATTTCCAGATATTATTCCTCTACCTTTGTAAGACTGCTATTCATATGATTTAGAGAGTAAGTTTTCTCTTTGAACACAGTTGTGCAGATGACCCAGTGGAGATATATATTGAAAAGGCATGCAGATATGCTACCTTGGTCGGGGCAAATATTTCAACAGATACTGAAATTAAGTCAAGTTTTGCACCTCACATGCACACAATTTTGTTGTCAGTTATACCTAGATAAAGCTGGAGAACAACAGACTTAGACTCCTCAGTTGTAAAACACAGAAAGTTGAGGTACTTTCAGCATCAGAGGTGGGTGGGCCAGGTCCACACCTTCACCAGGCTGTGAGCTCTGGGTGCCAGGAGATCCAGGGTCCTTTACCTGCTTCTGTGAGGAACAAGAAGTACGGGGCTCCTGTTGCTCCAGTGCTGGGCTGGTGGGAAATGGGCACTAGCACCTCCATGCTGAGGTTTTTTCTAGACAGGGTGGCTCAGGAGACAGGTGAGAAACTGGGATTCAGTGCTTAGAAACATAGTTAATGTGTTTCTTCCACCAGGCTGCAGGTTTAGGTCTGGAGAGTCAGAAAAATAAAACACCAGCATTGTGAGTGAACCCGTGTGTATGTGCTATTTGGTGAGAGAAATGTGTCACACAGTAGGAGCCTTATCTGCGGCTTCCCAGGAAAATTCCAGGAACAGTGACCCCTCCACCTGTCTGCACACTGCACCGTGGCTCATGCTCTTCATGGCACAGAAAGTCTGAGTGGATCGAGCATGGCCTGTTGTTTTCCTCTGAATTACAGGGAAAACCCTAACACTTCTGAGTTATGCCTTTTTGTAAAATCAGGTTTTTAGTGTCTTGAATTTCACCACATTAGGAAACAGTTTTAGAAGATGTGGCCAGGGTCTCAGTGTTAATCACCACACTGTGTCCTTAGGCCTGAGATGTCCCCAGTGTGATCACCTTGTTAATTAGCCCAGCCTGAGCGGGAAAGCGACAGCAGAGAGAGCAGTGCAGACAGCAGGGCTTCTCACAGGGGCAGTCACGTCGGTTTCCAGGTCGGTCTGGTCCAGCACCCGAGGTCCTCTCCACGGTGCAGGTGTGCATTAAAGCGGGAACACAGGAAGCAGGCCCTGCTCTTCCTCATGCCTGCCTGTGGTAGCTCAGAATGGTCTCAAACATTTTCAAAGCATTTTGCCAAAGTTAAACAGATGTGCAGTCTTTCAGGTTCCATGGGTAAGATACACAAGTACTGAACAAGAAAATTGGGACAAGGACTTATACTTCAACACCACAAGTACAGAAGACAAAAAAAATATATACAGAAACAACTAGAAAGCGAATATCCATTGATGAAGATCTCAGATTAAGAACATACATCAAATAAGAATTAAATACTTGCAACTGAGAGATTGATATTTCTGTTTTATTCTAGAAGTGATTCTCTCACTTCAGAAGCTCTCCCAGATGTGTGTGTGAGCCCCTTCTTTCCCCTTTTGCAACTTCATCTATGCAACATGGGATTTCAATCAGCATGTAACGTTTGTATTTTCCTCATGCCAATGTACAGCCTGCTTCCATATTGTACTTCTTCTCTGCCCATTTTCATAAAAACCCTTGACTGGTAACTGAGAATACCTGCTGAACAGTCTGCCCAGAGCAGCCTTAATCTCCCTGTTGCGTAGACAGTAGATGATGGGGTTTATGAATGGGGGAACCATGGTGTAGAACATGGTAGTCAGAAGAGTCTTAAGGGATGGTTTCTTTGCAATAGGACCCAATACAGCCACCAATCCAGAAATGAGAAGCAAAAGGAGAATGGCCAAGTGCGGGGAACAGGTGGATATGGCTTTGTTACGGGCTTCCACTGAATGGATCTTCAGCACAGTTGAAATTATATTAACATAAGAAATAAGCATAAAGACAAAGCATGCTAAGACAAGGCAAACACTTAAAGCAATGAACACAGATTCAGAAAGCTGGACATCTGAAGATGAAATCCTCAGAACTTGAGGTACATCACAGAAGCATTGGTGGATCACATTGGTCTTGGTGAAGGGAAGCCTGAACAGAGCTCCTGTGTGGAGAGCAGAGTAGACCAGACCAGAGGCCCAGCAGCCAGCTGCAGCCTGGGAGCACAGACTGGGGGTGATGATGAGCCCGTAGTGCAGAGGGCTGCAAATGGCCACATAGCGGTCGTAGGACATGACCACCAGGAGAGCAAACTCTGCAGCTGCAAAAAGAATATACAGGAAAATCTGTGCAGCACACTCTGTCAGGGAGATCTTCATTTTGCCCGTCATAGAATTCACTACGGCTTTGGGAACAATAACTGAGATGCTGCCAAGGTCTAGGAGGGCCACGTTACTTATGAAAAAGTACATGGGAGAGTGCAGACATGTGTCTGTCACAATGAGAGTGACAGTAACAAGATTCCCTGTCAGTGCTCCCAGATAAATCACTAAGAACAGCACACCTTGCAGAACCTGTAGCTCCCGGGAGCTCACAACGTCCATGAGGAGGAATTCTGTGAAGATGGTGAGGTTGTCCATGTCTGCCAGCCTGCCTTGGTCTCCACAGTCAGAGGTTAAAGGGACAAGAGGATGCTACAGGCAGAAAGTAGAGCACCCATTAGAACTGCAGTGTGGCTTCTAATCAGAAACTCTGGGAGAATAAATGGACACGATAAATTATTTTGAAATCCAGTGAATGTATGTATTTCTATTTTAGTTTCACTTCCCTAAATTAATGATGTCCTGTTAATTTATACAATAATAACAGGATGAGATCTTTGATCAATATAATAGTTAAAATGAAATCATGTCCCAACAATCTTTCTTTTTTCAGTTCTCTTAGAATCACTTTTCTGATTCTGCCAGGACACCATTTTCTTCAGTTTTGCATGTCTATCCATGACCCACCCTGTTAGAGCTTCTGGAACAACACCGCATGTTAGAAATCCCACATCTGCTCCTAGTTCTCTAAGTCCTAGGCTGGACAATGGCTGTGATCCATCCTCTTCTGTGGCTGACTGCTCTTATCAGGTTTCTTCCTAAGAGATCTAATGCATGTCCCTGAGCTTCCTTTTGACAATGACTTGGATCTGAATGACCCCAGGCCAGGCACTGTGCATGATTCTCTCACTTCAGGAGCTCTCCCCGATGTGTGTGTGAGCCCCTTCTTTCCCCTTTTGCAACTTCATCTATGCAACATGGGATTTCAATCAGCATGTAACGTTTGTGTTTTCCTCATGCCAGTGTACAGCCTGCTTCCATATTGTACTTCTTCTCTGCCCATTTTCATAAAAACCCAGCAGATTTGGCTTGAATCTGAACTCCAAAATGCACATTCTGCTAGTCATGGATTCTAATATTTAACGAGGTCCCGATATTCTCTCTAGATCTGGCCTCCGCTTGCTGTCATAATTTTTGTGAAAATTTTCTTATTCTAAAATCATTATTCTGAATCTAGTTTATTTCGCTTTCCTTTTTTGAAGTTTCCTAATATGTAAGTAATTTGCTTGGCAATTCTCTGTTTAGTACTATAATTAGTTACATGGGAAGATCTAATTTCAATACTGTTTTTATTTTCAGTTTAAAAAAACAGCACTAAAGTCAGTCATGGTGGTGCAGGCCTATAATCCCAGCACTTGGGAGAATGAGGCAGGTGGAGCGTTGTGAGTTTAAGACCAGCTTGGGCTACAGTGTGAGTGCAAGACTGGCCTGAACTATATAGTGTGACCCAGTCTTAAAATAAATAGGGCTGGGAGTTTGGCTCAATGGCTTAAGCACCTGCCGGGCAGGTGTGAAGTTGCAAGTTCAAGCCCTGGTAGAACCGGAAAAAAAAAAAGGTGATCACTTTGCCGTTACAAAAGCATGTGCTACTTTTCTGCCTTTCCATGAGTAAGTATAATGATTTCTTTAAAGTTGTACATACCTATGGCTTTTCATTGTATTGCAAGAATATTTTATATGACAGCTTTGTGTGGTCATCTTTTTAATTATATGTGATTTCTTCTTTTGGCCCAATTTACCCAATAAAGAGAAAATGTGTTTGGCAGAGAATGATACTATCTAAATCAATAGTATGGATATGGTGTAGGTTACTGATGCAAACCACACTTGTGGCTATTTCCAATTTTCTTTACCAAATATCATGAGCAGACATCGCGAGAAGCCTGGCTCCAGTCTCCATCTGCCCTGACTAAATGTCCCTCCTCCTCAGTGCAGACCGGTTCTCCCGCTTCCCGTGCTCCTTCATCTCTGGCCTCCACTCCTCGCCGTGCGTCAGGGTCCTGCACAGAAGGGGAATCCAGGGCTCCCTGCTCCTCCCTCTTTGTGTCAGTGGTTTTTGAGATTATTTCACTCACAACATGAGAATGGACAGCAGAGCAATTGTGGTTGATAATTCCTCATAAATTTTTAAATTGGAGAAATACAATAATATAACTAAAATCAGTATTTTTATTTTAAAATTTTATAAAATTTATCTGTTATTCAAAATTCCCTATCATAATAACTTTAGCAGTCATCTCTACTTTTGTTACTACTGTAAGAAATATTTTTTGCTTTGAATGAAGTGCCCTTGCAAATTTCATGTGCTTATGGCCTTCTTTGTTACCCTTTTCAAATTCCTTGCCCTAATGCTCAGTTTCAAGATAATTTCCAGCCCCTAGAATTTTTTTCATTTAACCTGTGAAGCCATCTGTGAAATATAGATCTTTGGAGAGCATTTGAAGAACTAATTGCTTGAAAGAAATCCTACAATCTGAAAGTCTATGAATTCCATAAGCACACACGCATCATATGGTTGTGAAAGAGTCATGTTTGCTTAAGAGTGTTGTAGCGTTTCACAGGTACTTGCATGTGATTTGAGCATTCCTAATGTGGATGGAAAGACATAAAAATAGCACTCAAAAATTACCTGAGCAGTGAAGCAAGGAGTCTAAGTTCACTGAAGGGGTTTTGGTTTTGCACATGGTTAAGGGACTTGACGACATACTTCCTTCTGCTCCTCTCCTCAGTGAGCAAAACGCAAACTCCCTTCTCAGCGAGACTCCACGGTGGACCATGGCTGCAGTTCTGCTTCTGAAATGCCTGTGAGCCTACTGAGTCTTCACCAGGGATGTGAGGGGGTCACACCGCTGATGAGCTCTGGGGACCTGGTGATTCCAGCCTCCAAACAGCCCACATTTCCTCCATCTTCTAATTGGCCAGGATTCTTTGGTCACTCCATTGAGACTCATTAAATTTCCCATGCAGTTTAAAGTAGTTTATGTGTGTGTCAATAAAATTGAACCAATCAAGTGTATTTCATACAGCAGTTGATATTCAATGATTTTCTAAGCCCACAACTGAGTGTGACATTACTAATATTTGCACTGTAGAAAATATCTAAAACTTTACCCTTGTGTAATATGCTGTAATTAGGAAACTGACAACGTGCTGAGGGCTGCTGTTTTCCAGGTAACCAAAGCAAGAGGTCACAAAATCATGCACAACCTATACCTAGAGTTAGAATGTTTAAAATCAGAGCACGAAGAATTCACATGCTGTCAGTCCCCAAACTTCAATTATTCTGTTAAAAATATATAATATCTTTTATGTTACCATAGAATAAATAGAGTACCAGAAATTATACACAAGTATGATGAAAACGCCTTTGCATTCCAATCCTGTGTCAACCAAGGAAACGTTTTTCTTGTTCAACTAAGGTCATGAACTGCACTGGCCAGGAGGTCTGTCCTCAGTAGCGGGTGACACCACACAACTGTCGCAAGCTCAAAGATTGAGAATCAGCTCCTCTGTAACCAGGAAAGCTTCCTGTTCCTTGGTGTACCTTTTCTGTTTCTCCATGGGAAGGTAATGTGTAGGTAGGAAGCTTAATCCATAGCTTCTTCAGGAAGCGAGGCTGTTATGTGCCCTGGTCTCTTTCTTGCTCCGTGTCAGACTTCCCTTGAGGAGTAAATTATTTACTTTATCTTTCAATTGCATGTGTTAACAAATGGTTCTGGAGGGCCAGGGGTACAGCAGAGGCATTGGTGCTGCTGAGCTGCTGGTGGGAGAGAGAGGCAAGGCAAGAGAGGAGAGTGGTGAAGACCCTGCTTGGTCCACTTAAAAAGCCTCTCTGTGGGTAAACAATTAAATCTGGTTAGTAATCTCTTCTTACAGTTTCACCCCATGAATTATTTCCATCTCATAGACCCACTGCTGTGTGTACCCAACCCACAATTTGGAGCACAGGCTGTACCCAAGCCACAGCACCATATCAGACATGAGCATTTTCCTGATTTTAAAGATTCTATGGTTTTAGCATAATGAATTTCACTGATATTGAAAGTGCAGTATTTGATCCTTTAGGGTTAGGTGTCTATGTTCACACGTTCAGATTACTATCTTTAATTTAGCACTAGACAAATCTTACATGGATGTTTTTATAATTAAATTATACTAGAAATTGAATAAGAAAAGCCAATGAAAGACAATGCAGAAGCGTGAGACAAATTCATATCCCTGACCTGTAATCTTCAGTAGCATTCAACTGCATCTCATGCTGTAATACTAGAGATGGAGACATGCATATTCTTAGTGCTTCCCTAGTGGTGGAAGTGAGACCCAAGGCATCCAGCAGGGAGCACTGTTCTGTGCCTCCCCAGGATGCCTTTTACCAGTCAAGTACTTGATGACCCAACTTCATGTGGGAAAGTTTATGGGTCAATAACTGGAAACAGACTCCCATTTTCATCTTGCAACTAATTGAAATTGATCAGTTGTATGTACCTCTTAAATTGGAACTATGCATCAGATAGAAACCCATAAAAATGAGCATCTTTTTGGAATATGTACTTACACTGCCTTTGCAAGAATATAAATTAAGTTATAATAGAAAACTATCTCAAGCACTGAATATTATTGCTAATTGCAAAGAGTGAAGTTGCACAGAAAACCCACTTGCGTTGCTAAGTCTGCTTTGGATCACATGAAGTGTTGCACTATGTGTTGGATGAATATGGAGACAGCCAACACCTCCTGCTTCAGCTGGATGAATACACATGTTATGGTAGAAACTGTATTGAGAGGAATCAACACCCTCTCTACTCAGTACTAAGAGGTGCTGTGCATGGTTCCAAGGTATTCCTGAAGAGACTTAACTGACTTTGACAGACAGCAAGAGATTGATTGTCATTAACAGAGGTCTCACCTTAACTTGGTTTTGAACATCCTGCCGCAATGCATAACCACAAGAAAGAAAACTGTCTGCAGAGTCTGTCTAACACAACTCTTTCAAATTCCACTGAATATCCAATGATTGCAACCACAAAAAAGTAAAGGGGTAGATGTCAGGAGTGGTTGAGCTAGTGATCTTTCACACATAGGGAGAGCACAGAGCACCCAAGGAATGCCCGAGGGTATGGTCTGCTCCAGGCAAACAGGTGTTCCAGCCCCATGTTCTCGGGGTGTGAGGTGACAAATGTATAAATTAAATGCAATGTTAAACAAAGGGGCGTTAGGCGACAAATTTATAAAATAAATGCGTTGTGGTGGTTGAGCAGTTCCTTTCCTCCCATCAGAAGAGAGGGCTCCAGGACAATTTATAGGCTTTTCTGTATATTGTCTCTCATCATTATTTCTCCATCCTATCTCCATCATTCCCCCCAGGAACTTTGAGAAACATTTCCCTGCTACATAATATATAACTAGTTCACTCATGTTATTAATACTAGAGACCACAGTATTATACAGGGCCTGGGAAGGACTGTTCTTGTGCTGTGTATAGTGAAATTCTCCTGTGAATACTATTCCATATTGTCTTGATAGCCTTAAAGACAATTGCTTTTTGGCCAAACATAGAAGAGAAAATTTGTATTATCTTGACATTGAACTTCAATAGCACTTAACTGCCCTTAATTCCAGTTCTCTAAAATTTAAAGTGAGAATAACGTTTTTTTTTTCAAATGTGGAAGATCCCTGATCAAAAAGTGGTAAAATACTTGAAACATCAGTCCTTCAGTGAATAAGCATGACTTTTACTGAATAATCAGTGGCAGTGTCATATAAAGGTGCTTCTAAATTTAGTTAAGTGGTATGAACTTCAGCACTTCAGAAACCATCGCATGCAGTGCACTGAGCTGTTGTTTGTGCACTAAACCGGGTCCTGGTGCTGTGCTCCGGTAGATCTCCTGAATGCCTGTCATGCACAAGTCAGACAAACGCTGATAACCTATGTTCCTATTTGTATAAACTACCAGAACAGCGAGTATCCAAAAATGTTGCATATTACTAAATTAGGAATGTATACTCTTTGTGAAGTTAGGGTTTACAGAGAACAAAATCACAGTTGTGATAATGAAAAGTTTTGGAATGAAGAGACATGAGACCATGTCTGGTACAAATCCCCAAATGTGCTAAAGTGTGTATTTAAACACTGTTGGGAGCCTTGCATGAGGTGGAATAAATGTCATTAATGTAATGAGGTGAAATTTCAGGAATTCAATGGTGCATTATTGTTGGGATTGTGAAATGCTAATTTTTCATGAGCAGGAATTGGATAAGTAAAATATTCTATAGAATGGGCTCCCATTTGAGTTGCAGAGCTCCTCCTTCTGCTGCCGCAGGAGGCCTCCTGGCCCACTGAGTGACTGCAGTGGCATGGAGGGTGACAACTTTGCCTGGAGAAGAGACTTCGTTCAGTCACTAGGAGTTCCAGAGGTGCTGTTTGTTCACAGAGAGCGCTCAGCCTTCAGCGAGACTCTGGGAGGAGATGGAGTCCCCAAGCCAAGAACTCTCTGGCTCTTATTTGGAATCTCAGCAAAAGAGAAAAAAGTAGCCGAGAAGCAGTTTGGGCAGGAGCTGCCTCTGGGCTGGGCAGTTTTGCTGGGGGAGACAGGAAAGACGTGGTGAGACACAGCATGCTTCACCAGTCTAAGCTTCTTGTTTAACCATTCAGCTCTCACACAGCCTGTGTGGTTTTGCCTCTTACTTGAACCAATGAGTCCTCAGAGAAGTTCTGCACTTTTGCCCACAGTTTAAACATTCATTTTAAGCATTCACTGCAGGCCAGGTCCCCATGACCAATCAAGCCAGTTTCTCTCTCCATTTGGATATAATGATCTTTTTCCTAGTAGATAATCCAGTGAGAATGGAAGAACCATTCTCAGAGCCCATGTGTTAGCCACATTCCCCATCACTGGATCAAATACTCACTACCCACAAGTTAGAGGAACAACAGTCAATAACTTATGGTGTTTGGATGACTCAGCCCACTGTTTGCTGGATGAACAGAATCAATGGGTAGGCAGAAGCAATGGCAGAGGGCAGGTGCTCACCCCAGGGGAGACAGCAAGCAGTGGGAAGAGCCAGGGGGAAGAATCTCCCTTCCAGCTCAATTCCCAGGGACCCCCTCCAGCTTCTCCTGCCTGCAGCAGCACAATCACCTGCGAAACTCCTCACTGATGAACCCACAGATGAGAGCGGCACCCCATGATCCAATCACCTTCCCAAGTCATGAGGCTTCTGAGGACATTTTAGATCTAAACCACAAAGGAGGTTTTCATGTTGTCATAAAACTGTGACCGCAGCAGGTTACAGCTGGAGGAACTCACAAGCACAGGGTGCTCTCTCTTCTTGTGTGAAATGAGTAAAAATGATGGGGTGGGAACAACAAAAACTACCGCCACATAGGTGTAACTTAACACACATTTCTGTGTGTGTGTGTGAGTCTGTGTGTCTATTAAAGATGGACACAGCTGGGTGTGCTGTGTATCTCAGATGCAGTTACGTGTTTCAATGTTATATGGAAAATTTCACGTATTTGTATTTTTAAATTACTGGATTAGTCAATGAGCTGCAAAGATACGATTTTCTTTATTCACACAGGTTTGCAGTACACAAGGTCCACATTCCTTGTGTGGAGTTGGTGCAGGTACACAGCGCATCCCAGTTCCTTTCTGCATCCCCTTTCCCTCTTCTCTCTCCTCTCCTGCTCCCTCTTGATCTTCTTCCCATTGGAGAAAGATCTTGCTCCCTATGTAGCTTTCACTGAAATGCAGATTTTTTTTTTTTAGAGCATGCCTAAGAGTATTTTGCAGAACCAAAGGGTAAAACCTCAGAAGGACTCTTCACAGAGATGCCTGAGCTTTGTGCTGGAGGAGGCAGCCAGGGAGCTGAGCTGCCCACGGCTTCCTCTGGGAGTCCATGGACTGAGAATATCAGTCCCAGCACTTGCAAACCCAGCGCCCACCAAGAACCCCATGTAACAGGCTGGTTCCTCACCATGCTGACCACTGTGACCTGCACAGCCTGGGCTCAGTCCTGCTTAAACACTCAGAATTCTGAGAGCAGCCCTTCTTCTTTGCCCTCTGTCTTGGCCATCTCCTATCACACCGCTGAAGTGTGATTGCTCTTTGACTCTGATTCTCTCAACATCCCAGTGTAACCCAATATACCTCTTCCCTGAATAGCCCCTGACCACACACTTCTCTATATGGCGGAACTGCAGTGCATTTCTCCTCCAGAGCCAGCCTGCCAGGTGGGAGGAAGTTGCTTTTACAATAAAATTTATTCAACTCTGTAGTTTATGATAATCATGGGATTTTCCTGGGTCTGGCGCTGCTGGACTGCTTTTGATCACTTGGGCTGCACACCCCCTGTGGCCTTGCTTTGTGCCCCAGATTCAGGTTCCAGCTCATTTTATGTTTCCAGCATTATCCTAGGCCAAAAACAAAAGGTATACTGTAAGAAAAAAATAACTGCCACCTAGTACTCCTCATGAAGGTAGTTGCAAATATCTTCAGCAAAATACTAGCAAACTGAATTCTAACTGAATTAAAGGCATTGTTCATCATAATTAAGAGGGGTCTACCTTGCGGAGGAAAATTTGCTTGAATTTATGCAAATCAATGATGATACGTGAAATTAACAACATGAAGGTCAAATTCACATAGCACCTCAAAAGATTCAGAAATTCTTTACACAACTCAACCCACTTTCATGGCAAAAATTCTCAACAAGTTTGTCATCTAATGAAAACCTCACAGCAGACTTCCTTCTCAACAGTGAAAACCTGGAAAGTTTTCATCAAGATACAGAGAAAGGGAGGATGTGCACTCTCCCCTGCCAGGCAGGACAGTGCTGGGAACCCCACAAGCGCGATCAGAGAAGGGCAAGAGCACCAAGGGAAGAGAGGAAGAAGGGGATTCCTTGTTTGCTGATCCCATGATCTTGTGGAGCACATCCGAATAAGTCCATAAGGAAACTTGTGGAAATGATCAAAAAATTTTGTGAAGTTGCAAAACAAAACAAAACAAAACAAAACAAACTGAAAACCCCAATAGTACTTTTGTACACAAAATAATAATAAATAATAATAAACAAGGATCTTAAAAGAAATTGAAAATAAATTCTATGCGCATGGCATAATATAGAACATTTATATGTAAATTTAAACAAAGTAGTGAAAGATATGAATACTGAAATCAATAAAATATTGATTAAAGAAATTGTAGATGACACTAATAAGTGAAAAAGTATCTCAGTTCTTGGATTGGAAGAATCAATATTGTCAATTTGTCCATACTACTGAAATTGTGTGCAGATTCAAAGCATATCTTTTCAAAGTTCCAATATTATTTTTCATGAAAAATGACCCTATGATTTTCTGTAAGAATAAAGGAATGCAAATATTTAAAGTAATCTTGATGAAAACTGACAGCATTGGAATGATCATATTACTTAAATTCAAAATCTAGTAAAAAATTGTATCAATCAAAACAGTCAGATAGTATCAAATGATATGGACACACTGACCCATATTTTATGAGACAGAACTCAGAAATAAACCCTCACTCAAAAACCAACTGATCCATAACAAAGTGCTGAGGAGACAGAACAGAGAAATTCTCAATGCGTTCTTCAGAAATAATGTTGAAACCTTTACGCTTTCTGCTACAAGAATGAAACAAGCTCCTTCCCTGGAACCTACAGAGATGAACTTAAGAACTGCATCTAAGAATTTATTGTTTTATTATTATTATTTTATTTTAAACAGAAGAAAAGTAAGAAATTAAAGTAAAACAGAATTTCACAACAAGTCAATGGGAAAGTTACAATAATCAAAGCATTACATGTCATTATATTCACAGCAGTTGTTTAGGGTATAAGATTGAAACATGGAATATTGTCCAGAAAATTATTAGCACAAAACTTTCCCTTCAATGAATCAAGAGAAACCAGCTATATGACTGTATTTTGCTATGCTTGCTCTATTACTTTCACAAAACATTTCATAATGAAAATGAAATCTTAAAATGACCCTGTGAAAACTACTTTTCACTCAAAATTCATTTTCTGTGAGTATGTTAACTAACTGTTTATATACATAGATAGATTTTCTTTCAGTTTGTCACACAAGTGCAAAAATGTGATGGTTATGTATGTGTGACTTATTTAGTTCACTGAGAAGTGTATTTTCAAGGCACATTCATTTAGGAGTGAAAATGTCTAGTTTATCATTCTTTTTAGCTGAGTAGTATTCCATTATATAGAAATATAACAACTTTTTGTCCATTCCTCAGTCAGGGGGAATTTAGGTTGTTTCCAAGATCTCACTATTATGAATCGGGCAGTTACAAACATAGGTGCACATATATCACTGTGGTAGTATGTTTTAAATTCTTTTGAGAAGATACCCAGAAGGGGAATAGCTGAGTCAACTGGGACCTCCAATTCTAGCTTTTTGAGGAATCTCCACACTGACTTCCACAGTGGTTGCACCAGCCTGCATTCCCACCAACAGAGGAGAAGGGTTCCTTTTTGCCCGCAGCCCCTCCAGCATTTGTTATTGGTTGACTTCTTAATACTAACCGTTCTTTCTGGGGTGAGGTGGAATCTCAGTGTCACCTTCATTTTCCTTTCTCCAATGGCCAGTGCTGTTGAATATTTTTTTATGTATTTATTTGCTGTTTGTAATTCTTCATCTGAGAAATGCGTGTTCATCTCAGATACATGTTTTTGGATTGAGTCTTTAAATCTTGGAGGACCGATTTTTTTAAGTTCTTTATATGTTCTCGATAGTTATCCCTTATCTGAGGGAGAGATGGCAAACATTTTCTCCCACATTGTGGGCTGTCTCTTCACACTGTTGGTGGTTTCTCTTGCTGTGCAAAAGCTTTTCCCGTAGGATGAGATCTCATTTGTTGATTGTTTGTGATATTTCCTGTGCAGCCTGGCTTTTATTCGTAAAGTCTTTGCCTATACCAGCGTCTTCAACAGTTTTACCTACTCTGTCTTCCAACAGACTTAATGTCTCTGCTTTAATGTTGAGATCTTTTATCCATTTAGATTTTGACTCTTAGTACATGGTGAAAGATATGGGTCCAATTTTAATCTTTGGTATGTGGAAAGCCAGTTTTTCTAACACTGTTTATTAAAAAGGCTATCTTTCTTCCAGTGAATGTGTTCCACACCTTTGTCAATGATAAGGTATCTTTGTGTGTCTGGAGTTGTTTCTGCATCTTCTAATCTATTCCACTGAACCTCAGGTTTGTTTTTTTGCCAGTACCACACTGTTTTTATCACAGTAGCTTTATAGTATAATTCCAGGTCAGGAATTGTGATGCCCCCTGTCTTGTCTTTGTTGCCCAGGATCGCCTTGGCTATTCTAGGTCTCTTCTGGTTCCAGATGAATTTTAGGATTGTTTTCTCCAATTCTGTAATATATGCTATTGGAATTTTGATTGAGATTGAATTCAATCTGTATAACAGTTTTGGAATTATGGCCATTTTCACTATATTGATTCTTCCTACTCAAGTGCATGGGATATCTCTCCATCTTCTAATATCCTCTTTAATTTCCTTTTTCAGAGTACTATATTTTTCCATATAGAGGTCTTTTACATCTTTTGTTTGACTGATTCTAAATATTTCAGTTTTTTAGATGCTATTATAAAAGGTATTTTCCCTAATTTCTCTCTCAGTGAGATTGTTATTTGTGTACAAGAATGCTATTGATTTTTGAGTGTTGACTTTGTATCCAGCTACATTGCTAACTCTGCTTATTAAATCTAGAAGTCTTTTGGTGGAATTTTTGGGCTCTTCTAGGTGGAGTATCGTGTCATCTGCAAATAATGCTAGTTTAATTTCTTCCTTTCCTCTCTTTATTCCTTTTATTTCTTTCTCTTGTCTAATTGCTCTGGCTAAAGTTTACAGAACTATGTTGAATAAGAATGGAGAGAGTGGTCATTCTTGCCTTGTTCCTGATTTTAGAGTGAAAGCTTTCAGTGTTTATCCATTTAGTATGATGTTGGCTGTTGGTTTGTCATAGATGGCTTTTATCAGATTGAAATAGAGACCATCTATTCCAATTTTCTGTAGAGACTTTTTTATCATAAATGGGTGCTGGACTTTGTCAAAAGCTTTTTCTGCATCTATAGATTTAATCATATGATTTTTATCTTTGGCTCTGTTAATATGATGTATTAATTTATGGATTTACATATGTAGAACCATCCCTGCATCCCTGGGATAAATCCCACTTGATCATGGTGTACAATCTTTTTGATGATTTGCTGCGATCTATTAGTCAGTATCTTATTGAGGACTTTTGTATCAGTGTTCTTTAGTGAGATTGGCCTGTAATTCTCTTACTTAGTTGGACCCTTCTCTAGTTTTAGAATCAGAGTAATGCTTGCTTCCAGGAATGAATTTGGGGGTATTGCTTTCCTTCCAATTTCATTAAAGAGTTTGAGAAGTTTTGCTGTTAGGTCTTCATTAAATTTCTTGTAGAATTCAGCAGTGAATCCATTGGGGCCTGGGCTTTTCTTTGCTGATAGGATTTTTAATTATATCTTTAACTTCATTTATTGTTAATGGGTTGTGTAAGGCTTTTATATCATCTTGATGCAACTTTGGTAATGCATATGTATCTAGGAATCTGTCTATTTCTTCTGTATTTTCCATCTTATTAGAATACAAGTTTTCAAAGTAAGTATAGATAATTTTCTGTATTTCTACAGGGTCTGTTGTGATTTCACACTTTTCATTCTTAATTCCATAGATTTGAGTCCTTTCTTTCCTTTTTTTGATAAGGTTGGCCACAGGTTTATCAATTGTATTTAATGTTTCCAAGAACCAAGTCTTCGATTCATTGATTCTTTGTATTGCTTTTTTTAGTCTTCAGTGTATTAATTTCTGCTCTGATCCTTATAATTTCCTCCCTTTAAGAGCTTTTGGTTAGCCCGCTCTTCTTTTTCTAGAAGTTTGAGGTTCAACATTATGTTGTTTATATGAGCTTGCTCCATTTTCCCAATATGGTTATTTACTGCTATAAATTTCCCTCTTAAGACTGCTTTCATTGTGTCCCACAAGTTCCAGTATATTGTACTATTGTTCAACTGCAAAAACTGTCTAATTTTTTTCTTTAATTTCACCTGTGACCCATTGATTGTTCAATAGTGTGCTATTTAATTTCCATATGTTGATGAAGTTCTTGTGGTTTCCTTTGGCATGGATTTCCAATTTCATTGCACTGTGGTCTGAGAGTATAGGATAATTTCAATTCCTTTACATCTACTTAAGTACATTCTATGAGCCAGTATATGGTCTATTTTGGAGAATGTCCCATGTGCAGCTCAAAAGAATGTGTATTCTGATGTTGTAGGGTGGAAGACACTATAGACATCTACTAAGTCCATTTGCTCAAAAGTTTGATGTAATTTGAATATTTCATTACTGATTTTTTGTCTAGTTGATCTGTCTTTTTGTGACAGCAGGGTATTGAGGTCTCCCAACACGATTGTATTAAGGCTTATTTGATTTTTCATGCCCTTTAGTAATTGTTTTATGTAACTGGCTGCACTAATGTTTGTTGGATATATATTTGTGATTGTTATCTCTTCCTCTTGGATTGTTCCCTTTACCAAGATATAGTGACCTTCTTTGTCTCTCTTAATCAGTCTTGGTTTAAAATTAACTTTACCTGCAAATAGAATAGCAACCCCTGCTTTTTTTTGAGTTCCTGTTGCATGGAGTATTGTTTTTCATCCTTTGACTCTCAGTTTATCTGTATTTTTTGAACTAAATGTGCTTCTTGTATACATTATATTGTAGGATCTTGCTTCTTGATCCATCCTGCCAGTCCGTGTCTTTTGACTGGTGATTTGAGACCATTAACATTGATGGTTAAAACTGATATGTATTGACTTATCCTTATCATGTTGTTTTTCTATTATTCGCTATCCCCCCTTTTTTTCCTGCCTTTTCCCCTTCCCTCTAATTGTTTGCCTTTCCTGGTGGATTCCTTCTATTGAGATTCATGGAGCTATAGTCCTTATCATCCCTTTCTAAAATGTCCTTCAGAACATTTTGGAGTGCTGGTTTAGTGGTCGTGAATTTCCTCAGATATTCTTTATCATGGAAGTACTTTGTTTCTCCCTCTATTCTGAAAAATAGTTTTTGTGGGATACATCAATCTCGGTTGAAAGTTGTTTTCTTTTAGAACATGGAGTACTTCGCTCCAAGTTCTCCTTGACTTGAGAGTTTGTGCTGAGAAGTCCGCTGTGATTCTGATGGGCTTTCCTTTATAGGTGAGTTGTTTCTTTTTCTGAACAGCTTTTAAAAGTTTATTCTTGTGTTGAATTTCTGGAATTTTGACTATGATATGCTTGGAAGTAGAGGGGTTTTTTTATCATTGTTAATTGGGGTTTTATATGCCTCAATTGTTTCTATGTCAATTTTTTTTCTCTACCAGGAAATTTTTCTGTCACAATGTCTGTAAGGATGTTTTTAATGTCATTTGTGATATCACCTGCTTGTTTGTTCACTCCAGTTAATCTTCAGTTATTCTTCTTTGTCTCATCAAGCCGCTGCTGGATTAATTTCTCATGTTCCTTTGCTAGTTTTGAGAAATCTTTCTTTTCCTGGTCACTAACTGCAAGCCTCTCTTCAATATCTGAGATCTTGTCCTTATATTGGCCTAATGTGCTTCAAATACTTTCAATGGAGTTTTTATTCTCCTGAATATCTGCTTGAATCTGCTTTATGGAGTCCATTTGTTTCCTATATTGTGCTTCCATAATTTGCTTAAGTTCATTTATTTATTTTTTTTTGTCTATATCTGCTCTAACATCACTTAATATGGTGTGTATTTTGGTAATCTCTGTGGTTGTATAAGAGATTTTTTCCAATTTCAATTTTTCTAGAGCCTCATTCAATTGCTTTGTTACCACTTTGGAGAGACCTGGTAGGGGGCTTTCAGATTTTCCAGTCTCATTGTCCCCTGGATTTGCCTTTGGTGAACTGGGTGTCTGAGGTTGTATCTTGTTTAAGTGTCTTCTCATTTCTTTCCTTTTTTAGTTTAATTCCTAGAGTGATACTTGTTAGTTGCCTTTGGTGTGTTGCTTTATTGGTGATATTAAGGACATCCAGGTGATGATCACGTCTCTGAAGTATCTTCCAGGTGTAGCTCGTTCCTGGGTTCCAAGTCTACTGGAAAGTCCCACCTCCTCAGTTTGTTACAGATGAGAAACCACTGCTTGTCTAGTCCAGTCCCTGGTTCCTTGGCACTATGCCTCAGCACTCTTTGTGACTCCCAGTCAATCTCAGTCCTGGACCATTAGGGCCAACAGCTATCCAGAACAATCTTGTTATTTCTGGCTGCAGTGGCACCCACAGCACCAAACACAGCCAACAAAACAGTAAACTGATTCAACCCTTGATTTGCAACCCTCAACTGTATAACCTGAATTTGTAACCATACATCAGAATGCAAAACAATCATATACAATACAAACGTCCACAATATGTCAACTCTGTCCTCAAGGGTCAGGACCCAAAATGAATTTAAGAGAAGGCAGAGAAGTGGAAAAAGAGAAAGAGACTGTAAGTAGGTTGGAGGACAAAGATGGGTCCCACCAACTTAGGGAAACCACTGCAGAAGACAGAGGGAGACGAAAGCCATAAGAGACAAAAAGTAGAACATAACAAAACCATACCCAGAAGGAGGGCAGAAGCCACCATCACACTCAATTATAATAATAATAATAATAATAATAATAATGATGATGATGTAATAAAATTAAAAAACTGAACAAAACAAACATTAGAAGAAAAAGGAAAAAAAAAAAAAAACAGAGTGCACTTCCAGACTTCTCTCTGGATTCACTAGTAGACAGCCTGTGAAGACAGCAACCCAAATCTTTGGCACTGTATCCCTGCAAGCCAGCAATTGCTTGACAATGGAGTAGTAGACAGTCATAGCTGAGCTGCCCAGACTCATTGGGCTTGCTGCAGTCCAAGCAATCTCCATGGGTTTGCACCCAGCTAGGAGCTGCTGGAGGATGCCTACAATAGTTTCAGCTCCAGGCTTATCTGGCTGACTCCATAATGGCTCCCAGCCAATCGTTCTGTCCCATGGGAGGACCAAGTCCTTTGCACTCACTGCCAGCCAGCAGAGTCCTCCGTGTACGCCACTCTCCTCTGCCACCAAATGGCTCCACAGAGGCCCCCAGGGTCGCCAGTTACCACCGTGACCACACGCCCCCAGGCTCCAACAGCTCCCCTCAAGCAATGAGTCCTGCTCCAGGCAAAGGCACTGCCAGCTGCCATCTTCTATTTTGTTGAAGTTTTTCTTTTCCCTCTCTCTGTGGGCTTCAATTCAGACTTCAGATTCCTCCTGGGGCTAAAGAAACCACTTCCCTCCTTTTTGTCTTCCTAAAGATGCTATGTTCCCACATCTAGCTGGTGTCTCTCAGAGAGGCTGTTTTCTCTGCTTCTTACTATTCCACCATCTTCCCAGAAGTCCTAAGACTTTGTACTGTGCAACTGCTGGAAGAGAATGGAAAGGAATTTCCCCCCACGGTCCAGCTGGGTAGAAAACTGTTGGCTGGGACTCCTAAAGAACATGATAAAGCAAATAAAAGCAAAATTCACATTATAGTGCATTCAACTAAAAGATTTTCACTGCAAAAAATTTTTTCATATAGTGAAGAGAGAACTTATAGACTGAAAGAAAATGTTTGCCAAAAATATGCTGATTTGTGACTAATACATAAATATATAAGAGACTAAAAGAGGTCAATATGAAGAAAACAAATAATCCAATCCCAGAATGGGCAGCGAGCCATGCATAGATGCTTCTCCAAAAAGAAGAAAAAATTTAGTCACCATCAAAGAATGGAATTTAAACTAAGAGCAGACATCACCTCCTGTTATGGAAGATGCTATTACCAAAGAGATGAAAGGTGACATGTGGGAGAGGTACACAGTCAAATCACACCAGGTTCTCATGGGTGGGTTTGGTGAATTAGCACAGCAAGCATGGAAAACAGCACGGAGATCCCTAAAACCATTAAAACAGTTACTGCATGATAGAGGAGTCCATGCCTGGCTGTGCCTCCAGCAGCAATGAAATCGCTCT